>CADDIJ020001065.1:0-17153 GCA_902809745.2 Tetradesmus lagerheimii | reverse complement strand
GCATGTGGCGCATCAGGCCATGAGCAACCAGCAGATTCAGCTGGAGCTGCTGGTGGGGAACCATAGCATAGGCAGCAACACTCATGGCATCATGCTGTCAGCAGTAGGCAGCCTGCCTGATCGTATGCCTAAGAGTGCAGGTACAACGCTTGGGCAGGTACAGCAGCAGTTGACAGGCCAGCCAGCGCAGGATGGCATCGTAATGCCTCCTGCATGGTGGCACACTCTGCAGCAGGGCTCTGCCAGCACATGGCAGACAGATCCGCAGCAGCAGTGGGTCCAGCAGGCAGTGCCTGACGGATCAAAGACGTACCAGGTGCTGCAGGATGGCAGCTTGAAGGAGACCAATGCAGCACCAATGGACATTGATGATTTGCAATGGGTGCCTTGCTGCGTGGTCGATACCGCAGCAGTGCTACACCCCACGTTCTTGCTTGAGCAACGGCAGCAGGAACAGCAGCAGCGACAGCGGCAACAACGCCAACAGCAGCAGCAGCAACGGCGGCAGCAGCAGCAGCAGCAGGGGCATCAACATCAGCCACAGCAGCACCAACACCAGCAGCAGCAACAGCAGCAGCACCACCAGCAGCAGCAGTTGCTCAAGGCGCCATCCTTTTTCCTGGTGGGTGCCTGGTCAGATATAAAGGTTGACCCTAGTGTATGGGGCCTGGGTTTTGCTGTTGGCGTGCTGCAGTTCAAGCCGAGGGTGGCAACATCACGGCTGTTGCAGCACCATTGCAGTCAGCATCACAGGGAGGGATGGGTGCCTGGCATCGGCATGCGGCCGAGGCTGTGGCGTAACCGCCTAGGTGCTGAGGCACCGCAAGATGGTCTACAGGAGATGGAAGCTTCCCTGAAGCGGACATTTGAGCAGATGCAGCAAGGCAGTGTACATGGCAGCAGCCAGGGAGCCAACAGCAGCAGCCAGCTTTTCAGTGATGCAGCCCTCATGGCAGCGTATCACGCGTCCTGGATGGATCCATCCAGCGAGCGACAGCTGCCAAGACAGCGTGCTGCAGCAGCAGCAGCAGTGACCACCGTGCAGCGCCAGCAACAGCAGCAGCAACAGCAGCAGCAACAGCAGCAGATTAGCTGTCCTGCGCAAAACGATCTGCAAGATCCTTTGACGCAGCACATAGGTCGGGCAGATGGCAGCAACTATAGGTGGGTGGCTGCATACAAACGAGCAGGGCACAGGCAGCTGCCACGGCAGTTGCGGGAGTTTGGTTGGAGGCTACTACATGCAGGAGTCAAGGTTGGCGCGCGCCGCATGTTGTCAGCAGGCAGACAGGCAGCGGGTCAGTTCACATGCCCAGCACAGCAATGTCAGCAATCACCGCAGCTTGAGACGCTCACACACTTGTTTGTGGAATGTCCAGTGGCAGCAGCACTGTGGCATTGGTTTGTGCAGTTCTGGCAACAGGTGCAGCCTGGAGTTGTCATCCCCATCAGCAGCAACCTGCTGCTGATGGATGACCTCAGCAGATGGGCGCCTTCGCAGGATAAGCAGCTGTTGTGGACGCACTTACGTCTACTGCTGCTGGAGTCCATCTGGATGGTGCGCAGCAGCTGCTATAACGATAGGCCAGCTACCAGCAGCAATGCTGATGGCAGCGGCAGCAGTGCAGCAGCAGCAGCAGCAGAGGTGCAGGGCAGCAGCTCATCGTATACAGCAAAGGCTGTGGCATGTAGATTTCGTTCAGAGCTGCAGCAGCAGCTGCAGCGAGAGTGGGACAGAGTAGAGGTGGACTTGAGGGGGGGGTCAGGGATACCAGTGTCGTGGTTAGGGGGGCGTACACCTGTCATTAGTATTGGTGATTTCCAGCGCAAGTGGCGGGGGCTGTACAGACAGTCCCGCTGGGGAAATGATGGGCGTCTGTTGATCAAGGCCAGCACAGCTGGCTTGTGAAGGTTGTGTAGGTGTGGATATCAAGGCTGTATCGGTTAGGTGGTACTTTGCGTTGCATAGTTTAATAGTGGTGTATTGTGATGCATGGTGCCACTGATCACATGAGGTGGCCGGGACAGTTTGGAGGCGAATGGTGTTCTGTACCCATGGCGTATTGAGGTGGTATACAATGCAGCTGATCTATGGACAGTTGTGGCTATACGGGTAACGAGGTGAATGTCAGAGTATGTGTTTATTTGTGGGTTTTATGTACATGTGGCAAACATTGTTGATTGTGAAGGAAAGAAGAGGTGGATGCATTTTGTAGCGCCACCCATATGAGGATGTTCTGTGCATCTGATTTATGCTGGTACGAATTGTGTTGATGGAAAATATATGAGGCGTCGCTGTTGCAGGATGCTCATATTATAAAGCTATGGACTACAACTCATCCAAGGACGGATGTGGTCGGGATATGCACATGTGCGTCTTAAACAATGTGCATGTGATGCTGTGATGTGTTTTGTGTTGTGTAGCACTAGAATGAGTGTGTTGTGTCATATGGAATGTTTGGTGATGACACACAACTGCACATTGCTTTGAATGTGCTTGTGTAATTTGAACTTGTGTGTTTATGTGCAAGCTGCATGTTGCATGTCAATGTCTTCGGATTGATTACATGTACAACGCGTGCTATACACATAATTCATAGCCAGGTTGTGAGCATCGCCTTTTATGGCAAGTCATGACCTAATGACAGCCGCAGTTATTCCATGGATGGCTGTGGTATAGCGGATATTGGGCACTTGGTCGGGTCGGGTCCTGGAAGCCTAGTACGGCTGCTCTTCACGGAGCTATCTGCATGACCTTGTGACGGCGCCTCTTGCAAATAGAGAGCCGTGGAATGGGTGTGAGAACAGGTTACCCCATCCTCTCGTGGATTTTTTCACGGAGTAGGGTTTCGGTTTGCGTTGTCAAGCCAATGTAACACTACTTTCCAAAAAAAAAAAAAAACACCAAGAAAATCCAAGACACGCAAGGCATGCGGCTCACTGACGATTGATGCGACGATTGGACCAAGTCCGATGCTTCGGGGCTTGTCTGGATAATTTTATTATGGTCTATTATAGTCGTTTGCATGCTCCTACAAATATTCCAGAACACCACCGTGAACAATAAGCAAATCCAAGATACGCAGAGCATGCGGTTCGCCGACAACGATTCATGCGACTATTGGACCAAGTCTGATGCTTCGGGGCTTGTCTGGATAATTTTATTTCGGTCTGAGATAGATGTTCACATGCTCCTACAAATATTCCAGACCACCACCGTGAACACCAAGCAAATCCATCCAAGACACGCAGGGCATGCGGCTTGCCAACAATCGAAGCAACGATCGGACCAGGTCCGATGCTTTGGGGCTTGTCTGGATAATTTTATTACGGTCGTTTATAGTTGTTTGCATACACCTCGAAATAGTCCAGACCACCGCCGTGAACACCAAGAAAATCCAAGACACGCAAGGCATGCGGCTCACCGACGATTGATGCGACGATTGGACCAAGTCCGATGCTTCGGGGCTTGTCTGGATAATTTTATTATGGTCTATTATAGTCGTTTGCATGCTCCTACAAATATTCCAGAGCACCACCGTGAACAACATGCAAATCCAAGACATGCACAGCATGCGGTTCGCCGACAACGATTCATGCGACTATTGGACCAAGTCTGATGCTGCGGGGCTTGTCTGGATAATTTTATTTCGGTCTGAGATAGTTGTTCACATGCTCCTACAAATATTCCAGACCACAACCGTGAACACCAAGCAAATCCATCCAAGACACGCAGGGCATGCGGCTTGCCAACAATCGAAGCAATGATCGGACCAGGTCCGATGCTTTGGGGCTTGTCTGGATAATTTTATTACGGTCTTTTATAGTTGTTTGCATACACCTCGAAATAGTCCAGACCACCGCCGTGAACACCAAGAATTTTTTTTTTTGGAACACCAAGAAAATCCAAGACACGCAAGGCATGCGGCTCACCGACGATTGATGCGACGATTGGACCAAGTCCGATGCTTCGGGGCTTGTCTGGATAATTTTATTATGGTCTATTATAGTTGTTTGCATGCTCCTACAAATATTCCAGAACAGCACCGTGAACAACATGCAAATCCAAGATACGCAGAGCATGCGGTTCGCCGACAACGATTCATGCGACTATTGGACCAAGTCTGATGCTGCAGGGCTTGTCTGGATAATTTTATTTCGGTCTGAGATAGTTGTTCACATGCTCCTACAAATATTCCAGACCACCACCGTGAACACCAAGAAAATCCAAGACACGCAAGGCATGCGGCTCACTGACGATTGATGCGACGATTGGACCAAGACCGATGCTTCGGGGCTTGTCTGGATAATTTTATTATGGTCTATTATAGTTGTTTGCATGCTCCTACAAATATTCCAGAACAGCACCGTGAACAACATGCAAATCCAAGACATGCACAGCATGCGGTTCGCCGACAACGATTCATGCGACTATTGGACCAAGTCTGATGCTGCGGGGCTTGTCTGGATAATTTTATTTCGGTCTGAGATAGTTGTTCACATGCTCCTACAAATATTCCAGACCACCACCGTGAACACCAAGCAAATCCATCCAAGACACGCAGGGCATGCGGCTTGCCAACAATCGAAGCAACGATCGGACCAGGTCCGATGCTTTGGGGCTTGTCTGGATAATTTTATTACGGTCGTTTATAGTTGTTTGCATACACCTCGAAATAGTCCAGACCACCGCCGTGAACACCAAGAATTTTTTTTTTTGGAACACCAAGAAAATCCAAGACACGCAAGGCATGCGGCTCACCGACGATTGATGCGACGATTGGACCAAGTCCGATGCTTCGGGGCTTGTCTGGATAATTTTATTATGGTCTATTATAGTTGTTTGCATGCTCCTACAAATATTCCAGAACAGCACCGTGAACAACATGCAAATCCAAGATACGCAGAGCATGCGGTTCGCCGACAACGATTCATGCGACTATTGGACCAAGTCTGATGCTGCGGGGCTTGTCTGGATAATTTTATTTCGGTCTGAGATAGTTGTTCACATGCTCCTACAAATATTCCAGACCACCACCGTGAACACCAAGAAAATCCAAGACACGCAAGGCATGCGGCTCACTGACGATTGATGCGACGATTTGACCAAGACCGATGCTTCGGGGCTTGTCTGGATAATTTTATTATGGTCTATTATAGTTGTTTGCATGCTCCTACAAATATTCCAGAACAGCACCGTGAACAATAAGCAAATCCAAGATACGCAGAGCATGCGGTTCGCCGACAACGATTCATGCGACTATTGGACCAAGTCTGATGCTTCGGGGCTTGTCTGGATAATTTTATTTCGGTCTGAGATAGATGTTCACATGCTCCTACAAATATTCCAGACCACCACCGTGAACACCAAGCAAATCCATCCAAGACACGCAGGGCATGCGGCTTGCCAACAATCGAAGCAACGATCGGACCAGGTCCGATGCTTTGGGG
Source organism: Tetradesmus lagerheimii (assembly GCA_902809745.2). Classification (NCBI taxonomy): domain Eukaryota; kingdom Viridiplantae; phylum Chlorophyta; class Chlorophyceae; order Sphaeropleales; family Scenedesmaceae; genus Tetradesmus; species Tetradesmus lagerheimii. The sequence goes on along the minus strand of CADDIJ020001065.1, from coordinate 11,702 downwards.
CTTGTCTGGATAAATTTATTACGGTCGTTTATAGTTGTTTGCATACACCTCGAAATAGTCCAGACCACCGCCGTGAACACCAAGAAAATCCAAGACACGCAAGGCATGCGGCTCACCGACGATTGATGCGACGATTTGACCAAGTCCGATGCTTCGGGGCTTGTCTGGATAATTTTATTATGGTCTATTATAGTCGTTTGCATGCTCCTACAAATATTCCAGAGCACCACCGTGAACAACATGCAAATCCAAGACATGCACAGCATGCGGTTCGCCGACAACGATTCATGCGACTATTGGACCAAGTCTGATGCTGCGGGGCTTGTCTGGATAATTTTATTTCGGTCTGAGATAGTTGTTCACATGCTCCTACAAATATTCCAGACCACCACCGTGAACACCAAGCAAATCCATGCAAGACACGCAGGGCATGCGGCTTGCCAACAATCGAAGCAACGATCGGACCAGGTCCGATGCTTTGGGGCTTGTCTGGATAATTTTATTACGGTCTTTTATAGTTGTTTGCATACACCTCGAAATAGTCCAGACCACCGCCGTGAACACCAAGAATTTTTTTTTTGGAACACCAAGAAAATCCAAGACACGCAAGGCATGCGGCTCACCGACGATTGATGCGACGATTGGACCAAGTCCGATGCTTCGGGGCTTGTCTGGATAATTTTATTATGGTCTATTATAGTTGTTTGCATGCTCCTACAAATATTCCAGAACAGCACCGTGAACAACATGCAAATCCAAGATACGCAGAGCATGCGGTTCGCCGACAACGATTCATGCGACTATTGGACCAAGTCTGATGCTGCGGGGCTTGTCTGGATAATTTTATTTCGGTCTGAGATAGATGTTCACATGCTCCTACAAATATTCCAGACCACCACCGTGAACACCAAGCAAATCCATCCAAGACACGCAGGGCATGCGGCTTGCCAACAATCAAAGCAACGATCGGACCAGGTCCGATGCTTTGGGGCTTGTCTGGATAAATTTATTACGGTCGTTTATAGTTGTTTGCATACACCTCGAAATAGTCCAGACCACCGCCGTGAACACCAAGAAAATCCAAGACACGCAAGGCATGCGGCTCACCGACGATTGATGCGACGATTGGACCAAGTCCGATGCTTCGGGGCTTGTCTGGATAATTTTATTATGGTCTATTATAGTCGTTTGCATGCTCCTACAAATATTCCAGAGCACCACCGTGAACAACATGCAAATCCAAGACACGCACAGCATGCGGTTCGCCGACAACGATTCATGCGACTATTGGACCAAGTCTGATGCTGCGGGGCTTGTCTGGATAATTTTATTTCGGTCTGAGATAGATGTTCACATGCTCCTACAAATATTCCAGACCACCACCGTGAACACCAAGCAAATCCATCCAAGACACGCAGGGCATGCGGCTTGCCAACAATCGAAGCAACGATCGGACCAGGTCCGATGCTTTGGGATAAATTTATTACGGTCTTTTATAGTTGTTTGCATACACCTCGAAATAGTCCAGACCACCGCCGTGAACACCAAGAAAATCCAAGACACGCAAGGCATGCGGCTCACTGACGATTGATGCGACGATTGGACCAAGTCCGATGCTTCGGGGCTTGTCTGGATAATTTTATTATGGTCTATTATAGTTGTTTGCATGCTCCTACAAATATTCCAGAACACCACCGTGAACAATAAGCAAATCCAAGATACGCAGAGCATGCGGTTCGCCGACAACGATTCATGCGACTATTGGACCAAGTCTGATGCTGCGGGGCTTGTCTGGATAATTTTATTTCGGTCTGAGATAGATGTTCACATGCTCCTACAAATATTCCAGACCACCACCGTGAACACCAAGCAAATCCATCCAAGACACGCAGGGCATGCGGCTTGCCAACAATCGAAGCAACGATCGGACCAGGTCCGATGCTTTGTGGCTTGTCTGGATAATTTTATTACGGTCGTTTATAGTTGTTTGCATACACCTCGAAATAGTCCAGACCACCGCCGTGAACACCAAGAAAATCCAAGACACGCAAGGCATGCGGCTCACCGACGATTGATGCGACGATTGGACCAAGTCCGATGCTTCGGGGCTTGTCTGGATAATTTTATTTCGGTCTGAGATAGATGTTCACATGCTCCTACAAATATTCCAGACCACCACCGTGAACACCAAGCAAATCCATCCAAGACACGCAGGGCATGCGGCTTGCCAACAATCGAAGCAACGATCGGACAAGGTCCGATGCTTTGGGGCTTGTCTGGATAAATTTATTACGGTCGTTTATAGTTGTTTGCATACACCTCGAAATAGTCCAGACCACCGCCGTGAACACCAAGAATTTTTTTTTTTGGAACACCAAGAAAATCCAAGACACGCAAGGCATGCGGCTCACCGACGATTGATGCGACGATTGGACCAAGTCCGATGTTTCGGGGCTTGTCTGGATAATTTTATTATGGTCTATTATAGTTGTTTGCATGCTCCTACAAATATTCCAGAACACCACCGTGAACAATAAGCAAATCCAAGATACGCAGAGCATGCGGCTCGCCGACAACGATTCATGCGACGATTGGACCAAGTCTGATGCTGCGGGGCTTGTCTGGATAATTTTATTTCGGTCTGAGATAGATGTTCACATGCTCCTACAAATATTCCAGACCACCACCGTGAACAACAAGCAAATCCATCCAAGACACGCAGGGCATGCGGCTTGCCAACAATCGAAGCAACGATCGGACCAGGTCCGATGCTTTGGGGCTTGTCTGGATAATTTTATTACGGTCGTTTATAGTTGTTTGCATACACCTCGAAATAGTCCAGACCACCGCCGTGAACACCAAGAAAATCCAAGACACGCAAGGCATGCGGCTCACCGACGATTGATGCGACGATTTGACCAAGTCCGATGCTTCGGGGCTTGTCTGGATAATTTTATTATGGTCTATTATAGTTGTTTGCATGCTCCTACAAATATTCCAGAGCACCACCGTGAACAACATGCAAATCCAAGACACGCAGAGCATGCGGTTCGCCGACAACGATTCATGCGACAATTGGACCAAGTCTGATGCTGCGGGGCTTGTCTGGATAATTTTATTTCGGTCTGAGATAGATGTTCACATGCTCCTACAAATATTCCAGACCACCACCGTGAACACCAAGAAAATCCAAGAAATGCAAGGCATGCGGCTCACTGACGATTGATGCGACGATTTGACCAAGACCGATGCTTCGGGGCTTGTCTGGATAATTTTATTATGGTCTATTATAGTTGTTTGCATACTCCTACAAATATTCCAGAACACCACCGTGAACAATAAGCAAATCCAAGATACGCAGAGCATGCGGTTCGCCGACAACGATTCATGCGACTATTGGACCAAGTCTGATGCTTCGGGGCTTGTCTGGATAATTTTATTTCGGTCTGAGATAGATGTTCACATGCTCCTACAAATATTCAAGACCACCACCGTGAACACCAAGCAAATCCATCCAAGACACGCAGGGCATGCGGCTTGCCAACAATCGAAGCAACGATCGGACCAGGTCCGATGCTTTGGGGCTTGTCTGGATAAATTTATTACGGTCGTTTATAGTTGTTTGCATACACCTAGAAATAGTCCAGACCACCGCCGTGAACACCAAGAAAATCCAAGACACGCAAGGCATGCGGCTCACCGACGATTGATGCGACGATTGGACCAAGTCCGATGCTTCAGGGCTTGTCTGGATAATTTTATTATGGTCTATTATAGTCGTTTGCATGCTCCTACAAATATTCCAGAGCACCACCGTGAACAACATGCAAATCCAAGACATGCACAGCATGCGGTTCGCCGACAACGATTCATGCGACTATTGGACCAAGTCTGATGCTGCGGGGCTTGTCTGGATAATTTTATTTCGGTCTGAGATAGTTGTTCACATGCTCCTACAAATATTCCAGACCACAACCGTGAACACCAAGCAAATCCATCCAAGTCACGCAGGGCATGCGGCTTGCCAACAATCGAAGCAACGATCGGACCAGGTCCGATGCTTTGGGGCTTGTCTGGATAATTTTATTACGGTCTTTTATAGTTGTTTGCATACACCTCGAAATATTCCAGACCACCGCCGTGAACACCAAGATTTTTTTTTTTTTTGGAACACCAAGAAAATCCAAGACACGCAAGGCATGCGGCTCACCGACGATTGATGCGACGATTGGACCAAGTCCGATGCTTCGGGGCTTGTCTGGATAATTTTATTATGGTCTATTATAGTTGTTTGCATGCTCCTACAAATATTCCAGAACAGCACCGTGAACAACATGCAAATCCAAGATACGCAGAGCATGCGGTTCGCCGACAACGATTCATGCGACTATTGGACCAAGTCTGATGCTGCGGGGCTTGTCTGGATAATTTTATTTCGGTCTGAGATAGTTGTTCACATGCTCCTACAAATATTCCAGACCACCACCGTGAACACCAAGAAAATCCAAGACACGCAAGGCATGCGGCTCACTGACGATTGATGCGACGATTTGACCAAGTCCGATGCTTCGGGGCTTGTCTGGATAATTTTATTATGGTCTATTATAGTTGTTTGCATGCTCCTACAAATATTCCAGAACAGCACCGTGAACAATAAGCAAATCCAAGATACGCAGAGCATGCGGTTCGCCGACAACGATTCATGCGACTATTGGATCAAGTCTGATGCTTCGGGGCTTGTCTGGATAATTTTATTTCGGTCTGAGATAGATGTTCACATGCTCCTACAAATATTCCAGACCACCACCGTGAACACCAAGCAAATCCATCCAAGACACGCAGGGCATGCGGCTTGCCAACAATCGAAGCAACGATCGGACCAGGTCCGATGCTTTGGGGCTTGTCTGGATAATTTTATTACGGTCGTTTATAGTTGTTTGCATACACCTCGAAATAGTCCAGACCACCGCCGTGAACACCAAGAAAATCCAAGACACGCAAGGCATGCGGCTCACCGACGATTGATGCGACGATTTGACCAAGTCCGATGCTTCGGGGCTTGTCTGGATAATTTTATTATGGTCTATTATAGTCGTTTGCATGCTCCTACAAATATTCCAGAGCACCACCGTGAACAACATGCAAATCCAAGACACGCAGAGCATGCGGTTCGCCGACAACGATTCATGCGACTATTGGACAAAGTCTGATGCTGCGGGGCTTGTCTGGATAATTTTATTTCGGTCTGAGATAGATGTTCACATGCTCCTACAAATATTCCAGACCACCACCGTGAACACCAAGCAAATGCATCCAAGACACGCAGGGCATGCGGCTTGCCAACGATCGAAGCAACGATCGGACCAGGTCCGATGCTTTGGGGCTTGTCTGGATAATTTTATTACGGTCTTTTATAGTTGTTTGCATACACCTCGAAATAGTCCAGACCACCGCCGTGAACACCAAGAATTTTTTTTTTTTTGGAACACCAAGAAAATCCAAGACACGCAAGGCATGCGGCTCACCGACGATTGATGCGACGATTGGACCAAGTCCGATGCTTCGGGGCTTGTCTGGATAATTTTATTATGGTCTATTATAGTCGTTTGCATGCTCCTACAAATATTCCATAGCACCACCGTGAACAACATGCAAATCCAAGACACGCAGAGCATGCGGTTCGCCGACAACGATTCATGCGACTATTGGACCAAGTCTGATGCTGCGGGGCTTGTCTGGATAATTTTATTTCGGTCTGAGATAGATGTTCACATGCTCCTACAAATATTCCATACCACCACCGTGAACACCAAGCAAATCCATCCAAGACACGCAGGGCATGCGGCTTGCCAACAATCGAAGCAACGATCGGACCAGGTCCGATGCTTTGGGGCTTGTCTGGATAAATTTATTACGGTCGTTTATAGTTGTTTGCATACACCTAGAAATAGTCCAGACCACCGCCGTGAACACCAAGAAAATCCAAGACACGCAAGGCATGCGGCTCACCGACGATTGATGCGACGATTGGACCAAGTCCGATGCTTCAGGGCTTGTCTGGATAATTTTATTATGGTCTATTATAGTCGTTTGCATGCTCCTACAAATATTCCAGAGCACCACCGTGAACAACATGCAAATCCAAGACATGCACAGCATGCGGTTCGCCGACAACGATTCATGCGACTATTGGACCAAGTCTGATGCTGCGGGGCTTGTCTGGATAATTTTATTTCGGTCTGAGATAGTTGTTCACATGCTCCTACAAATATTCCAGACCACAACCGTGAACACCAAGCAAATCCATCCAAGTCACGCAGGGCATGCGGCTTGCCAACAATCGAAGCAACGATCGGACCAGGTCCGATGCTTTGGGGCTTGTCTGGATAATTTTATTACGGTCTTTTATAGTTGTTTGCATACACCTCGAAATATTCCAGACCACCGCCGTGAACACCAAGATTTTTTTTTTTTTTGGAACACCAAGAAAATCCAAGACACGCAAGGCATGCGGCTCACCGACGATTGATGCGACGATTGGACCAAGTCCGATGCTTCGGGGCTTGTCTGGATAATTTTATTATGGTCTATTATAGTTGTTTGCATGCTCCTACAAATATTCCAGAACAGCACCGTGAACAACATGCAAATCCAAGATACGCAGAGCATGCGGTTCGCCGACAACGATTCATGCGACTATTGGACCAAGTCTGATGCTGCGGGGCTTGTCTGGATAATTTTATTTCGGTCTGAGATAGATGTTCACATGCTCCTACAAATATTCCAGACCACCACCGTGAACAGCAAGAAAATCCAAGACATGCAAGGCATGCGGCTCACTGACGATTGATGCGACGATTTGACCAAGTCCGATGCTTCGGGGCTTGTCTGGATAATTTTATTATGGTCTATTATAGTTGTTTGCATGCTCCTACAAATATTCCAGAACAGCACCGTGAACAATAAGCAAATCCAAGATACGCAGAGCATGCGGTTCGCCGACAACGATTCATGCGACTATTGGATCAAGTCTGATGCTTCGGGGCTTGTCTGGATAATTTTATTTCGGTCTGAGATAGATGTTCACATGCTCCTACAAATATTCCAGACCACCACCGTGAACACCAAGCAAATCCATCCAAGACACGCAGGGCATGCGGCTTGCCAACAATCGAAGCAACGATCGGACCAGGTCCGATGCTTTGGGGCTTGTCTGGATAATTTTATTACGGTCGTTTATAGTTGTTTGCATACACCTCGAAATAGTCCAGACCACCGCCGTGAACACCAAGAATTTTTTTTTTGGAACACCAAGAAAATCCAAGACACGCAAGGCATGCGGCTCACCGACGATTGATGCGACGATTGGACCAAGTCCGATGCTTCGGGGCTTGTCTGGATAATTTTATTATGGTCTATTATAGTTGTTTGCATGCTCCTACAAATATTCCAGAACACCACCGTGAACAATAAGCAAATCCAACATACGCAGAGCATGCGGTTCGCCGACAACGATTCATGCGACGATTGGACCAAGTCTGATGCTTCGGGGCTTGTCTGGATAATTTTATTTCGGTCTGAGATAGATGTTCACATGCTCCTACAAATATTCCAGACCACCACCGTGAACACCAAGCAAATAAATAAAAGACACGCAGGGCATGCGGCTTGCCAACAATCGAAGCAACGATCGGACCAGGTCCGATGCTTTGGGGCTTGTCTGGATAAATTTATTACGGTCGTTTATAGTTGTTTGCATACACCTCGAAATAGTCCAGACCACCACCGTGAACACCAAGAAAATCCAAGACACGCAAGGCATGCGGCTCACCGACGATTGATGCGACGATTGGACCAAGTCCGATGCTTCGGGGCTTGTCTGGATAATTTTATTATGGTCTATTATAGTCGTTTGAATGCTCCTACAAATATTCCAGAGCACCACCGTGAACAACATGCAAATCCAAGACACGCAGAGCATGCGGTTCGCCGACAACGATTCATGCGACTATTGGACCAAGTCTGATGCTGCGGGGCTTGTCTGGATAATTTTATTTCGGTCTGAGATAGTTGTTCACATGCTCCTACAAATATTCCAGACCACCACCGTGAACACCAAGAAAATCCAAGACACGCAAGGCATGCGGCTCACTGACGATTGATGCGACGATTTGACCAAGTCCGATGCTTCGGGGCTTGTCTGGATAATTTTATTATGGTCTATTATAGTTGTTTGCATGCTCCTACAAATATTCCAGAACACCACCGTGAACAATAAGCAAATCCAAGATACGCAGAGCATGCGGTTCGCCGACAACGATTCATGCGACTATTGGACCAAGTCTGATGCTTCGGGGCTTGTCTGGATAATTTTATTTCGGTCTGAGATAGATGTTCACATGCTCCTACAAATATTCCAGACCACCACCGTGAACACCAAGCAAATCCATCCAAGACACGCAGGGCATGCGGCTTGCCAACAATCGAAGCAACGATCGGACCAGGTCCGATGCTTTGGGGCTTGTCTGGATAATTTTATTACGGTCGTTTATAGTTGTTTGCATACACCTCGAAATAGTCCAGACCACCGCCGTGAACACCAAGAAAATCCAAGACACGCAAGGCATGCGGCTCACCGACGATTGATGCGACGATTTGACCAAGTCCGATGCTTCGGGGCTTGTCTGGATAATTTTATTATGGTCTATTATAGTCGTTTGCATGCTCCTACAAATATTCCAGAGCACCACCGTGAACAACATGCAAATCCAAGACACGCAGAGCATGCGGTTCGCCGACAACGATTCATGCGACTATTGGACCAAGTCTGATGCTGCGGGGCTTGTCTGGATAATTTTATTTCGGTCTGAGATAGATGTTCACATGCTCCTACAAATATTCCAGACCACCACCGTGAACAGCAAGAAAATCCAAGACATGCAAGGCATGCGGCTCACTGACGATTGATGCGACGATTTGACCAAGTCCGATGCTTCGGGGCTTGTCTGGATAATTTTATTATGGTCTATTATAGTTGTTTGCATGCTCCTACAAATATTCCAGAACACCACCGTGAACAATAAGCAAATCAAAGACACGCAGAGCATGCGGTTCGCCGACAACGATTCATGCGACTATTGGACCAAGTCTGATGCTGCGGGGCTTGTCTGGATAATTTTATTTCGGTCTGAGATAGTTGTTCACATGCTCCTACAAATATTCCAGACCACCACCGTGAACACCAAGCAAATCCATGCAAGACACGCAGGGCATGCGGCTTGCCAACGATCGAAGCAACGATCGGACCAGGTCCGATGCTTTGGGGCTTGTCTGGATAAATTTATTACGGTCGTTTATAGTTGTTTGCATACACCTCGAAATAGTCCAGACCACCGCCGTGAACACCAAGAAAATCCAAGACACGCAAGGCATGCGGCTCACTGACGATTGATGCGACGATTTGACCAAGTCCGATGCTTCGGGGCTTGTCTGGATAATTTTATTATGGTCTATTATAGTTGTTTGCATGCTCCTACAAATATTCCAGAACACCACCGTGAACAATAAGCAAATCCAAGATACGCAGAGCATGCGGTTCGCCGACAACGATTCATGCGACTATTGGACCAAGTCTGATGCTTCGAGGCTTGTCTGGATAATTTTATTTCGGTCTGAGATAGATGTTCACATGCTCCTACAAATATTCCAGACCACCACCGTGAACACCAAGCAAATCCATCCAAGACACGCAGGGCATGCGGCTTGCCAACAATCGAAGCAACGATCGGACCAGGTCCGATGCTTTGGGGCTTGTCTTGATAATTTTATTACGGTCGTTTATAGTTGTTTGCATACACCTCGAAATAGTCCAGACCACCGCCGTGAACACCAAGAAAATCCAAGACACGCAAGGCATGCGGCTCACCGACGATTGATGCGACGATTTGACCAAGACCGATGCTTCGGGGCTTGTCTGGATAATTTTATTATGGTCTATTATAGTCGTTTGCATGCTCCTACAAATATTCCAGAGCACCACCGTGAACAACATGCAAATCCAAGACACGCAGAGCATGCGGTTCGCCGACAACGATTCATGCGACTATTGGACCAAGTCAGATGCTGCGGGGCTTGTCTGGATAATTTTATTTCGGTCTGAGATAGTTGTTCACATGCTCCTACAAATATTCCAGACCACCACCGTGAACACCAAGAAAATCCAAGACACGCAAGGCATGCGGCTCACTGACGATTGATGCGACGATTTGACCAAGACCGATGCTTCGGAGCTTGTCTGGATAATTTTATTATGGTCTATTATAGTCGTTTGCATGCTCCTACAAATATTCCAGAACACCACCGTGAACAATAAGCAAATCCAAGATACGCAGAGCATGCGGTTCGCCGACAACGATTCATGCGACTATTGGACCAAGTCTGATGCTTCGAGGCTTGTCTGGATAATTTTATTTCGGTCTGAGATAGATGTTCACATGCTCCTACAAATATTCCAGACCACCACCGTGAACACCAAGCAAATCCATCCAAGACACGCAGGGCATGCGGCTTGCCAACAATCGAAGCAACGATCGGACCAGGTCCGATGCTTTGGGGCTTGTCTGGATAAATTTATTACGGTCGTTTATAGTTGTTTGCATACACCTCGAAATAGTCCAGACCACCGCCGTGAACACCAAGAAAATCCAAGACACGCAAGGCATGCGGCTCACCGACGATTGATGCGACGATTGGACCAAGTCCGATGCTTCGGGGCTTGTCTGGATAATTTTATTATGGTCTATTATAGTCGTTTGCATGCTCCTACAAATATTCCAGAGCACCACCGTGAACAACATGCAAATCCAAGACACGCAGAGCATGCGGTTCGCCGACAACGATTCATGCGACCATTGGACCAAGTCTGATGCTGCGGGGCTTGTCTGGATAATTTTATTTCGGTCTGAGATAGATGTTCACATGCTCCTACAAATAATCCAGACCACCACCGTGAACACCAAGCAAATCCAAGTCACGCAAGGCATGCGGCTCACTGACGATTGATGCGACGATTTGACCAAGTCTGATGCTTCGGGGCTTGTCTGGATAATTTTATTACGGTCGTTTATAGTTGTTTGCATACACCTCGAAATAGTCCAGACCACCGCCGTGAACACCAAGAATTTTTTTTTTGGAACACCAAGAAAATCCAAGACACGCAAGGCATGCGGCTCACCGACGATTGATGCGACGATTGGACCAAGTCCGATGTTTCGGGGCTTGTCTGGATAATTTTATTATGGTCTATTATAGTTGTTTGCATGCTCCTACAAATATTCCAGAACACCACCGTGAACAATAAGCAAATCCAACATACGCAGAGCATGCGGTTCGCCGACAACGATTCATGCGACTATTGGACCAAGTCTGATGCTTCGGGGCTTGTCTGGATAATTTTATCTCGGTCTGAGATAGATGTTCACATGCTCCTACAAATATTCCAGACCACCACCGTGAACACCAAGCAAATCCATCCAAGACACGCAGGGCATGCGGCTTGCCAACAATCGAAGCAACGATCGGACCAGGTCCGATGCTTTGGGGCTTGTCTGGATAATTTTATTTCAGTTGTTTATGATTGTTTGCATGCTCCTACAAATAATCCAGACCACCGCTGTGAACACCAAGTAAATCCAAGACACGCA
>CADDIJ020001063.1:0-62028 GCA_902809745.2 Tetradesmus lagerheimii | reverse complement strand
ACATAGTTATAGCGGATGCCGTGTTTCATGCGTACCTGCCATGTTGCATGCCTCAGCGCTTGTCCGCCAGGGGCTAATATGTTATGTCACTTTCGCCGTTGCTTTCAGGTGCGCTACCACCCGGACAAGGTGCCCGCGGCTGCTCCCCTAGCCGATAGGGTGCGCGCCGAGGAGATCAGCAAGATCCTCAACAGCTGGAACACCAGCAGCTTGCGCTGAATGTAGTGCGGTGCTGGGGCCAGCACGGCTGGTGGTTGTGGCTATACAGATAGCAGCTATATGTGACCGCCCGCTGCAGCATCTATATCGTCCGCTGCGCCATCTGATGTTGGTACGCGGCAGCATGCACAGGTTTCCTGCGGATAGGGTGCGCGCCGACTCCGGGCATCAGCAAGATTCTCAACAGCTTGAACACCAGCAGGTTGCGGTAAATGCCGCATTGGCAGGGTGGTGCTAGACCAGCACGGCTGGTGGTTGTAGGTGCAGCAGATGTGTGCTCATCTGCTGCAGCATCTGATGTTGGTGCGCAGCTGCATGCACAACTGAAACCTGCAGAATTTGTCATATATTCAACCCATAAGCCGTCAGGTGAAAAAGGAGTCATACTTTGGCATGCCATAACTTTGAAAATTAACAGACGCGCTAACCGCCATCATCTCAACCCCGGGCAGCCATACTGGCCGTCGCAGCTGCTGCTGCGCCCACTCGCACTCCATCGTTCTTGGTGTCAATGAAGTTCTCAACCTTGATGCCGCCTTTTGGAGTATGTTTTCCAAAGACGTACGTCTTGTCTGTAGCCACCAGGTCGCCATTCTTGTCAAAGGCGACTGCGCCGCTGACACCTGCAAATGCGGCAATAGCCAGCGGCAATAGCAATCAGGGGCAGCGTTGGATTGGTGAGCTGGCTCAGCTAGGGCTAGGCTAGCACCAGGTGTTGTAGCATGCCGTGCAAAGTTTGGCTGCCATGTGTGTAGTGGCTACTACAGAAAGTAATCCATGTTGTCAGAGGCAGGCGCCATAGGCGGTGTAGGAATTCCAGGCACGAGGATCATCTGCGATGTAAGCCCCACACGCATGTAGTTTTTGCAGCCCCAGGCCCCGGGTTCAGTGAACCTTAGGATTCTAGCATAGGATTTGAGCAGTGAACACCTGACCTCAGCACGCACCTGTGAACTTTTGCCTCTGCAGTGTAGCAATGATAGCGGGTCCGTCCTTCGGTGGCTGTGCAGCCGCATATGCTTGCATCATCGCTGCCATTGCATCGTAGCCGCGTGCTGCGTACACACTCTCAGCTGCCATGTTGAACAACTCAAAAGCCCCTGAACCCTTGACGCTCAAAATTGCAAGCTCATCAACCCTCAAAATTTATAAAATATATGAAAGACAGCACACACCTGAGAATTTTTGCCTCTGCAGTGTAGCAATTATGGCACGTCCGTCCCTCAGTGGCTGAGCAGCCGCATATGCTTGCATCATCGCTGTCATTGCGTCGTAGCCGCGTGCGGCGTACACGCTCTCAGCTGCCATGTTGAAGATTCAAAAAGCTCCTGAACCCTCAACCCTCAACATAAATGGCCCCTGAACTCTCAACACTTAGAGACATTGATGAAACCCACCACGTACCTGTGAATTTCTGCTTTTGCAGTGTAGCAATGATAGCATGCCCATCCCTCGGTGGCTGAGCAGCCGCAAACAACTTCACAGCCTTTGACCCCTCAACACATTCTTCTACATTTTGGCAGCTACTTCGCCCGTTTGGGGAGCCAGGGCTGCACCTCGGTAGCTGAGCAGCAGCAAACAACTCTACAGCCCCTGAACTCAGCACGCACCTGTAAAGTTCTGCCTCTGCAGTGTAGCAATGATAGCAGGGCCGTCCTTCGGTGGCTGTGCAGTCGTAATCGCTTGCATCATTGCTGTCATTGTGTCGTAGCCGCGTGCGGCGTACACGCTCTCAGCTGCCAGAGGGTCTGCATTTTGCTGCCTGATGAAGTCGGAGAACCGCTTCAGGAAAGCAGCGTCACCTGGGAACCTGCAGGAAGGCATTTAAGAAGAAGAAAAGGGGTTGGACGGTGTGTTCAAGCGACTGTAGGAAAGCATGTAGTGCATGATACATACCCACGTAAGCTGATGTTTCAGCTGATAGCAACACAGGACAGCAGCTACCACGACAAGTGGCATGTCAGGCTAGCCTGCTGCTGCAACTGCCTCTGAAGAGTGGGCTACGACAGGGAACTCGATGCAACAGCTGCTAGAGGCATGTGCCACAGGCAATGGCAGCAACTGCCGCTTCATCTAACAGAGTCTCGACTGCTGATCTTCACGCGGCCGTACAGTGCGTTGGCAATTTGCAGCGTGGAACTCACGGTGCCACCACTGTGAGGTTGTTGATGGCAGAAGGCCTGTCTCCGATCTTTGTAACGAGCTCTGGGTTGGCAGAAGAGTCGCCAGCAAACAGATCAAGCCCCAGGTTTGCGACCTTGGCGGCCACCAGAAAGTCTGTAGATTGTGTGTGTGGCAGCAGCAGCAGCAGCAGCAAGAGAAGGTTTGAGTTGAGATTAATATGAGCGTGAATGCAGCAGCAGCAGCGACAGCAGCAGCAGCAGCAGCGACAGCAGTAGCAGCAGCTTGATAAGCAGCAGCAAACATATCAATCCTCAGGTTTGCAGCTTCGGCAGCCACCAGGTAGTCTGTAGATTGTGTGTGTGGCAGCCGCAGCAGCAGCAGCAGTAGGAGAGTTAGTTATGCGCGTGCCATCAGCTCCATGTAACACAGAACATAAGCACCAGAACATAAACCCCAGGACATGAACCCCAGAACATAAACCACAGAACATAAACCACAGAACATAAACCACAGAGCGTAGCGTCCAGCTCACCTGCCACGAAGCTGACGTTGTTGGTGGCGATGAAAGCCGCGTCCAGCGGGTACTGAGTGTTGCCCTTGCCAGCTTGCAGCTGCTTAATAGTCGCATCAATGTCCCCTTGGCCTTTTTTGAACATGACCACTACTGGCACATTGCCGCCATCTACAGCAGTGACAATGAACAGAGATTGCATGCAGCATGAGCAGGTTTTGTAGCAAGCACAGGCTGCTTGATGGTCCCAGCGATGTCGCCTTGGTCCTTCTTGAACATGACCACCACTGGCACATTGCCGCCATCTGCATTGGTGACAACAGACATTGCAGGCAGCATAGGCAAGCGTTTTGGATCAGTCAGGCCGCATCTGCTTAATGGTGTCAGGGATGTTGCCTTGGCCTTTCTTAATCATGACCACCACTGGAACATTGCCGCCGTCTTCAATGGAGATAGCAGATATTGCAGGCAGCATGTACACAGCATAGGCAAGCGTTTTGGATCAGCCGCTATCAATGGTGTCAGCGGTGTTGCCTTGTCCCACCACTGGCACATTGCCGCCATCTGCGTTGGCAGAAGCAGACATTTTTGGACTGAATCAGGCCAATATGCAAAACGAGTGAAACAAGCTCACAGGGCACCGCTAGTTGAAGGCGGAGCGCTTCAACAGCGTTACCACTGCAACAGCAGAAGCTGCAATAGCCGCCCAAGAACTCACATGTTGTAACTGTCGCCATCATATTTGATCAAAGGCTGCATTTTCAAACATGTTAACACTCACGTGATGTGAAGGCCGCAATCAGGCTGAATCCCAGCCCGTAGCCGTACGGTGTGTCCTCGTAGACCAGTCCGATGTTTCTGTGGCCGCTGTTTACCATCAGATCTGCTGCTGCTGATCCTTGGAAGGTGTCAGATGGGATCTGCAGCAGGTGAGGCATGCGCGACAGCAGCAGCAGCAGCAGCAGGCATTTTCGCAGGTGCATTTTGTGGCCGCTCTGTACCATAAGATCTGCTGCTGCTGAACCTTGAAAGGTGTTGGAGGGGATCTGCATCAGGTGAGGCACGCACGACAGCAGCAGCAGCAGCAGGTCATATACTCTTGTTGCGGCTGTTGACCATCAGATCTGCTGCTGCTGAACCTTGGAAGGTGTCAGATGGGATCTGCAGCAGGTGAGGCATGCGCGACAGCAGCAGCAGCAGCAGCAACAGGTTTTGTCACAACCCCCCCTTTGTGGCTGCTGTTGACCGCTAGATCTGCTGCTGACCTCTGATGGGTGCCACATAAAACTTGCAGCTGACACTGCATGCCTTTGAAGCACTACCAATGACACTCTGACATGTCATATAATTCTCACCACTCGGAAGAAGAAGTCTGCCTGCGACAGTGAGGGTGATGTGGATGATGGGCTGATGATGGGCAGCTTCTTGGCATTGCCAGAAAACTCACACAGAATGCCCACAGAATCCTCAAGCCTTAACAACACTGTTATAATGAATGATCCGCAGTGACTGCAGCCAACGATTGTTGATGTGGCCCACAGACCGTTACATTTGCAACATAACAGTACTACTTTGACATGTGTAATGACATTATATTGAGTAGTGCTCACCACTCGGAAGAAGAAATCTGCCTGTGACAGTGAGGGTGACGTAGACGAAGGGCTGATGATTGGCAGCTTCTTTGCGTTGGACACGCCAGCAGCAGCAACAGACGCACCAGAGCACACTTCACCCAGGACGGCAACTGCAGGCAGCAGCAGCAGCAGGAGCAGCAGCAGCAACAGCTTTGTTTTTGTTTTGGACACGCCAGCAGCAGCAACAGATGCGCCACAGCATACTTCACCCAGCACGGCAACTGCAGGCAGCAGCAGCAGCAGCAGCAACAAGAACAACAGCGGTTACTTGGCAACAGCAGCTCACATGCTCTGAAGGATGCGTTGCAGCCCGCAGCTACTGCATAGAAGCCTGCATCATCCTGCTATACCACAACACAGCGCACACAGCCGCACCTGCTCCCTGCTCTGCCAGGTCATACACTGCGTTGTATGTCTCAAATGCTCAGCCTGAGCTCTACTCGGAGTAATGCGCTGCAGCCTGCAGCCACTGCATAGAAGTCATGTTGCAAAACCACAACACATCGCACACATGCGCACCTGCTCTCTACTTTGCCAGGTCATACACCAGGCAGCATCCACTGGCCAAACACGTCAGAGACATAGAAGAAGTTGATGTGTTGGTGACATTACAAAAGTGTTACAATTCTGCACCTGCTCCCTGCTCAGCCAGGTCATGCACCGCGTTGTATGTTGGGATGTCAATGCACTTGCTGTGGAAGCACGTGTAGTTGACGCTGTCCCTACCAAACATGCCTGTTTGTTGCAAACTTTGTGTAGCGCCCCCGTGCATCACAAATGCTCGGTGTGATGCACTGCAGCCTGCAGCCACTGCACAACAACCTGCACCACCTTGCAATACAACAAAGCATCATGATGATCGCCACACAGCCGCAGCTGCTCCCTGCTCAGCCAGGTCACTGTGCCTGGGTTTTGCAAACATTGTATGGCGCCCTTAAATCCAGCTAACCTGCTGTCTGCATAATGCGTTGCAGCCCGCAGCCACCGCCCAAAAACCAGCTGGCACAAGGACAACAAACCAACAAATGCATGCGCACCTGCTCCCTGCTCAGCCAGGTCATACACTGCGTTGTATGTTGGGATGTCACACACTTGCTGTTGATGCACGTGAAGTAGATGTTGTGCCTACCAAACACACCCGGTTGTTGCCAACAACGTTTGAAACGTTGTGTTGCATCCCAACAGCCAGCTAACCTGCTGTCTGCATAATGCGTTGCAGCACGCAGCCACCGCATGACAACCACCTGGCACAAAGACAACAAAGCATCCCACACAGCCGCACCTGCTCCCTGCTCTGCCAGGTCATACACGGCGCTGTATGTTGGGATGTCACACACTTGCTGTTGATGCACGTGAAGTAGATGTTGTGCCTACCAAACACACCCGGTTGTTGCCAACAACGTTTGAAACGTTGTGTTGCATCCCAACAGCCAGCTAACCTGCTGTCTGCATAATGCGTTGCAGCACGCAGCCACCGCCCAACAACCAGCTGGCACACAGACAGCAAACCAACAAATGCATGCGCACCTGCTCCCTGCTCTGCCAGGTCATACACCGCGTTGTATGTTGGGATGTCAACGCACTTGCTGTTGATGCACGTGAAGTTGATGTTGACACCGGGCAGCAGTGTAGGCGCTTTGTCTTTTATAGCCATGACAGCCGCCTGAAACACAGCCTCACCAACAACCTGCAGTTGGCAGCAGCAGCAGCAGCATTGAGCAGCTCTATCAGCAGCGTGAGTTGCACAGCATGAACAAGCACCAAGGACAGCGCTACTGAAACAGCAGCGGATGCGCCACCTGCTGCAAGCATTACTAAACCACATCATCAAACCACAAAACCCCCACCCTGCCATTGTTGACGCACCCGTTGGTTGCCCTCAAAAGGCAGTGCGCAGCCAATCAGGATCGTCCTGTTTGCTGCAAGTATTGATCCGATCAATTTGAAATCAAACATCTAAAACCGCCGACCTGCCATTCACATGACGCACCCGTTGGTTGCCCTCAAAAGGCAGCGCGCACCCGATCAGGATCGTCCTGTTTGCTGCCAGTGTTGATCTAAAAGTAACATCTAGAACCGCCATCCTGCCATCCTGCCATTGTTGCGCATCCGTTGGTTGCCCTCAAAGGCAGCGCGCACGCCAATCAGGATCGTCCTGTTTGCTACCAGTCTTGATCTAAAACACACATTTAAAACCACCATCCTGCCATCCTGCCATTGTTACGCACCCGTTGGTTGCCCTCAAAAGGCAAAGCACAGCCAATTAGGATCGTCCTGTTTGCTCCTGGCTGCTGCAATATGAAAGGCTCCGGAGCAGCAGCAGCACCAGTCAGTTCTGGCACTGGTGGCATGCCGCCTGTTGGTGCTGGTGCTGGTGCTGCTGGTGTTGTGGAGTCTGTCTGTTGGCCTCCTGCTGGATCCTCACTTACAACTGGCTCCTCATCATCGTCTGTGTTAGTTTGACCGTCACTTTGACCATTGTCATCGCCTGTGTCACTGTCACCATCAGTGTCGGATGCATTGCCTGGTGGAGCGGTCGTAGTGACCTGGATCATTGTCAGGCTGTTGCCTCCACTGCCGCTGCTGCTGCTGCCAGGTGTCACCTCAGATACAGTAGATGAAGGGGGTCCTGCAGCAGCTGTTGTACCGGGCACCATAATCAGCACTGTACCAGGGGGGTCGTTTGGCGACCCTGGGCTGACAGTATACGCAGGAGGCTTAGCTGGGGCTGTTGCCCCTGCTGCTGGCGCTGGTGCTGCTGCTTGATCAGCAGGAGTTTCAACAGCAGTGTCACTGCCAGTGCTGGGGGTAGTAGTAACAGCAGAGCCTGTCGGAGGAGCCTTGACGCCTGTTGTTAGGTCAAGAACAGTACCAGCTCCTGCAGGAACGGCTGGTTTGCTGATGCCGCTGCTGCTGCTTGACTGCTGCTGTGTTTCTGTAGCCGCACTCATTGCTGTTGTGGTTGTGGTTGTGGTGGTTGTGATGGCTGGGGAAGAAGTGTATGTTGCTGTTAGCTGCGCTCTGTACTGCCGCTGTGCTGCTGCTAGCGCGATGAGTACTGGGATCAGCAGGAAGTCACCTGTTTGAAGTTCAAAAGTTCCAGCAGGAAATGACGTACGCAGAGTTAGTACGGGTTGCTAGAGGGATGAGTGCTGGGATCAGCAGGAAGTCACCTGTTTGAAGTCCAAACAGGATATGAAATACACAGAGTTAGTGCGGGGTGCAGGAGAGTGCAGCAGCAGTGTTCGGCATGCAGTTCTGTGTATATCCAGAGGCATTGATGGCTCTATGCACTCACGTCATTACATTTGCATCCAGTTGAAACAGACCCACTGCAATGCACGCGCATCTCAAGCATATGCATCACAGCATGCTATGCAGTGTGCATGTTCAAGAGCAGCAGGTATGTAAGTATGAAGCTGCGTACGCATATGCCTATTGCGGCTATTGCATGTGCTTGCGGCCAACTCGCTGCCACCCAATTGAATATGCAGCAAGATTACTTAATAAGAACGCCGCGATTGCTTTGGGCCACTCACTTCTGTCTCCACTGTTCTGGCCCTGCTGCGCTTGCTGCACCTGCTGTCTGTTGCTGGCCTGCACCCCATCTTGAGCTCCAGCTGCTGATCGTAGTAATACAACAAGCATAAATACTAATACTGTTTTCGAGCCTCCATTTGCTGCTCGTCGCCTCATTGCGGGCGACACGGCGTCAGGCTTCGCGGGATGCAGCTCCCTCCTTTTCCTCTACCAGGTAGTGGTGCTGCCAGTTGGGCAACTGGATGGCTTTTATATTTTATGATATCTGGTATTGATGTTGTTATATTGCAGGATCTCACAGCAGTGCAACAGAAGGTGCTCGCAATTGATGGCGCCAAGCAAAGAACGACAAGCCACAAAGAGCAGATCGTAAATTACATCAACTACCACACTAAACCAACATGGATGATAGACGAGCCGTGTGCTGCGCAGGTAGCAGTGCTTGTCAACGAAGAACCGCGCTGACACAGATTACCAGACCGCAGGGGCAGAAGCAGCGAACAGCGGGATCACGTCCAGAGGATCATAAACAGGCAGTTCTAAGCAAATGGCGTGTTTCTGGCAGTTGCGGTGTTGACTCGATGATCCTTCGTGCTGAAGACCTGTGGCACCCCAGCCTGGGTTGCCACTGAGTGGGTTTCCTGTTGGCCCAGAAGGTGACCTCAGGTGAATGACCTGCGAAGCATGCTATGCACAGCATTGCTCAGCCGTTGTCGAGGGAAACTGCAGGCTAAATCCCTTCGAATGACATAGTATCAGTCACAGCTGTATGCAGCACACAGGTTGCGATGTAGCGTAACTGGAGAGAACAGCAGTGCTGGGCTCAACTCAGGGGCTCATGTGATCACTCAGTGACCGATGATCCAAATGCAGTCCATTGGTGACGCAAATGCCATGATATGTGTCGCTGTGCCTCAGCAAGACAAACACATACGCCTGCCTTCTGAACATCTTTGATGGTGTGCACACAAGTGACAGCAGTAACAGCAGTTGCTGCTGCTATGTGTGGTGGTGGTGGTGCCACGCAGGTGGCCACAGCAGCAGCAGCAGCAGCAGCAGCAGTAGCAGCAGAGCACTGGAACAGCACAGCAGCAACGGCTATGGCACCAGAGCACCTGCAGCAGCAGCAGCAAGCATCGCCAGGCGATGGGCAGTCATCAGACCACCACCACCAGCAGCAGCAGCAGCAGCAGCCCATGTTTGGCCGTCATGTAGAGCAGCAGCAGCAGCAGCGTGGTCAGCAGAAGCCGCAGCGGCAGCACAAGTTCCAGCCCAATGTTGCTGCTGGTGCTGCGCGTGTGGCGCGAGTGGTGCTACCAGCAGCTTCTCAGCAGCAGCAGCAGCAGCAGCAGCTACAGCAGCAGGGTGGCATGGAGTCTCTCATTGCAGGCGCGAAGCAGTACATTGCGCAGCAGTTCCCAAAGATGGCAGCAGAGCCCGGTCAGCAGCAGCAGCAGCAACAGCAGAAGAAGCAACAACCCAAGTTGCACATTCCCTACCCTGCGGCTGGCTTCAACATGAGGCTGGTACCAACCATGCATGCCGGGGAGCAGCAGCAGCAGCAGCAAGGCGGCGCCGCAGACATGCACCAACAGCAGCAAGCTGTGAGACAAGATCAAACACGTAGTAGCTCCCCTGGTGTTGCAGCACAGCAACCATCTGGTGTGGATGCATCCGCAGCAGCAGCTGGTGCGTCTAGAGCATCGCCTAACGTCCAGAAGCATCAGTCGCAACAGCACCAGTGGAGGGGTTTCAGCCGCAGCTGCAGCCCTTCATCAGCTAGGGCTTCGCCTGAGGCCACTGCTGCTGCTCTACTAGCAGAGGCCATGTATCGCAAGATGCAGGAGCGGAAAGACAAGCAAGAGGAACACGAGCTAGATGAGGAGATGCACGAGCAAGATGAAGAGCGGCACAAAGAGGATGGCGAGCGGCAGGACATGCAGCACGATGAAGAGGACCAGATCAGCGAGCAGCAGCAGCAGAATGATAAGCCTCCGAGGCCCCACAAGTTCCATCCCAACGTTGCTGCCCATGCGAGGCGGCCGCGGGCGCCACCAGCTGTGTTAGCTGCTGCCGCTGCTGAGTTCTTTGCGATGGATCCTGCTGCAGCAGCTGCCGCTGCTGAGGCTGCAGCTGCAGCAACTGAGTTTGCAGCTGCTGCTGCAGCTGCTGATGGTTCAGCAGATGATGCGATGGCTGATGGCGTGGCAGATGAGCAGCCACAGGGACTAGGCAGGGGGAGTGACGAAGAAGCGGGGCATGTTGGCGATGACGCAGCTACACATGGCGTTGGTGCGGCTTCAGTTGCCGGCAGCAAGCGGCATGCAACAGCGGCAGCTGCTGCCAGCAACCCAGCTAAGCGCCACAAGCAGCAGGTAGACATTGGGGACGTGCTATGCAGCTTCTTCCAGAAGAAGTATGGCACCGGAGAGGAGAAGAAAGCAAAGAGCAAGAGGCCCGGGGCAGGCAGCAGCAAGCCTAGTGGGGGTGGCAGCAAGCGAGGCTCAGGGGGAGAGAAGTCCGGGGCGGACTTTTTGCGCAGCTTGTTCCCATCCGGTAGGCCCGGGAAGGGCTCAAAGCACAAGGACCCAACATACACCGCGCCAACAAAAGGTGGCCGAGGAAAGGGCGCCGCAGGAGCAGCAGCTCCCGGACGAGCGGGCGCGGGTGGTGGAGGTGGAGGTGGAAGAGCGCGACGAGGTGCTCAAAGCTCCTCCACATGCGATGACGACTTCGATGACTTTGACCCGGTTGCGGTGGCTGCGGCCGCTGAAGCAGAGGCGGCAGCAGCTGCGGCGGCCGCAGCGGCTGAGGCGGCGGCAGAAGCAGCTGCAGAGGAGGCAGCGGCGGCTGCAGCTGCGGCTGCGGCGTTTGAGGAGGGTGGTGGGCTTGCTAGAGATGGTGTTGCTGATGAGGGGTTGGGGAGCGAAGAGGCTGCTGAGCTTGAGGAGTCGTTGTTTGTGGACCAGCATCAGCAAGATGGCGAAAAGCAGCAACCAGGGGGTCAGGCAGCAGGTGACGCATCCGCAAGCGCAAAAGTAGCAGCAGCAGCAGCAGCAGTTGCAGATGAGGCGCGGCAAGATCTGGAGGCGGCTGAGTGGGAGAAGCGGCGAGCAGTGATTGAGAAGCAGCGTGCTGAGGCGGCGGCTGCCAAGCTGCAGCTGAAGCGAAAGCGCGAGGCGGATGCTAGAATGGAGGTGAGCAAGAATTGTGTAGTTTGCCACTAGGCAACATGCCATCTTAATGTGTGGCAGGGTGTATGAAGGTAATTGATGCATTTTGAATGATGTTGTTATGTATGTTCGTATGGGACTCGAAATGTTGCCAAGGCGTTTGTGTGGTCTTCTTCGTGCCATCTTTTGCAGCGCATCAAACCACGCCAACGTCTTGGTTACATCTTCTCTAGTGTGTTGTGTGTCTCTTCTCATCTCTGCCCTTCTCTCTTCTCGCTTCTCATGCCATGTTGTGATGTATGCTATGGGCAACATAACTCCTCCTTTTATGCGTGCTATAATATCATACTCGCTATCGTTGCGATTCGCTGGTACCACGTTGCAACTCTAACCTCACCACCATACTTTGCTTTCCCACGCCCCGCAGGCACGCCTGCGCGCTCGTCTAGCTGAGCACCAGTCCGCGCGCGCATCAGCTACAGCGGAAGCCGCGCGGCGCGAGCAGCTCACGGCAAGCGTGCGGCGGCAGCTGGAGCAGTTGCTCGGGCATGCGCAGAAGACGCAGAACCTGCAGCTGCTGCTGCGCAAGCTGAAGGTGGTGGATGCGGGGCCGCCTATGGGGGCTGCTGAGCTCAAGGAGAGTCTGAAGAGGGCCAAGGTGGGTATAGCATATGAGTGTGTGGTGTACTGCTGTGCTCATTCTTCTTTTTCGCTTTGTGTTCAATTGGGTGGGCTCATATCTCTCCCCTCTCATATGTAGCTATATTGTCAGTGCGGGGTGGTTTGGTGAAATAGCATTGTTGCTTTTGCAGGGCCCACAGCAGCAGCTGTTTTGTGTTAATTTGAGTGTAGTGTGCAATCGCATGGCACCTCGTGGGTCACTCAAGGAGCGTTCACGGATGTGTGCTTGCACTTCGGTTTTGCGTCGTTGCCGTTGCACATGGTTTGTGCAACCGCTCTGATTCTGTGCACACATGTCTTACATAGTTATAGCGGATGCCGTGTTTCATGCGTACCTGCCATGTTGCATGCCTCAGCGCTTGTCCGCCAGGGGCTAATATGTTATGTCACTTTCGCCGTTGCTTTCAGGTGCGCTACCACCCGGACAAGGTGCCCGCGGCTGCTCCCCTAGCCGATAGGGTGCGCGCCGAGGAGATCAGCAAGATCCTCAACAGCTGGAACACCAGCAGCTTGCGCTGAATGTAGTGCGGTGCTGGGGCCAGCACGGCTGGTGGTTGTGGCTATACAGATAGCAGCTATATGTGACCGCCCGCTGCAGCATCTATATCGTCCGCTGCGCCATCTGATGTTGGTACGCGGCAGCATGCACAGGTTTCCTGCGGATAGGGTGCGCGCCGACTCCGGGCATCAGCAAGATTCTCAACAGCTTGAACACCAGCAGGTTGCGGTAAATGCCGCATTGGCAGGGTGGTGCTAGACCAGCACGGCTGGTGGTTGTAGGTGCAGCAGATGTGTGCTCATCTGCTGCAGCATCTGATGTTGGTGCGCAGCTGCATGCACAACTGAAACCTGCAGACAGGGTGCGGGCAGAGGAGATCAGCAAGATCCCCAACAGCTGGAACACCAGCAGCTTGCGGTGAATGTAGTTTGAAAATGTAGCAGCACTCTACCAGAACAGCATGCAGAGTCACCCAGTGTGGTGGGTGTCGTTGTAGCTATAGCAGTTGTATGTGATCGTTCGCCGCAGCATATGTGTAGTCTGCTGCAGCGTCTGATGTTGGTGCCAACACCTGTGCGGGGCGGCATGCACACGTTTCTACCGGGCTGCGCAAGGAAACTGTCGGATAGGGTGCGAGCCGAGGAGATCAGCAAGATCCTCAACAGCTGGAACACAAGCGGATTGCGGTGAATGTAGTGCGGCGCTTGTGGCTGTAGCTGTACAGATAGCAGTTGTATGTGATCGCCCACTGCAGCACCTTTGTGGACCACTGCGGCATCTGATGTTGGTTTGCGGCTCTGCCGCTTGCAGCAAGCACAGCTGAAACCTGCCTGATTACTGCGCAACAGTGCACATGTTGACCACTGTAGATATAGCTTCTGGCGTCTCCGAGACGGTGTACTGTATGCAGAGTCATGTTGTGTCATTCGCTGGGTTGTGCTTTGTTGATGTGTCATTGGCCGTGCATCAGCAACGGTGTCATGTATCATATCATTGCCAATGTATGGTTTGCAGACATCATGTGAACGGTTCAGAGTCTGAAGCTCTGAACGGTTCAGAGTCTGAAGCTCTGAACGGTTCAGAGTCTGAAGCTAGGCCTCAATAAAATTCAGACCTAGGCAGTGATGAGAACCATCAGGATGGTCTGAACCGAGCCTCCAGACGGTCTGACCCTGGTCTGAACCCAACAGAAATAACATTTGTTGATGCAGTGAGCAACATCCGATTTCAGACACGGGGCCCATGTGTTGCAAGCTCAGCTTCTGATCAGAAGTCATTACTAGGACAAGCAAACTACGATGTTTTCATCAAAAATGGCAAAGTAGCATGTTACAGACTTCACATCTCAGCATAGCATCGTCGTGAGCATGATGCTTTTGCAGCCAACAGGCAATACGCCATAAATGGCATCGTGCCACGTTGCCGCACCGTAACACGTGGCACGTGTTATACATGAAAAATGATAGAACATAGTCAATTCGGTGAGACCAATAGTGTCTGGGATTGTCTGTGTTTTTCAACACCCGTTTAGAAAGCCATACCCCAGCTCTACTCACCTGGCTCCTATGTTTTGGCCCCATAGCAGCAGAAATCCAGTACATGCCCAATTACAAATAAAATTTCTCGATTCATGAACACTAATTTGTATGACAAGGATACCAACACTATAGGCTGTGTAACTAACTAACCAACTAACTAGACGCGCTAACCGCCATCATCTCAACCACGGGCAGCCATACTGGCCGTCGCAGCTGCTGCTGCGCCCACTCGCACTCCATCGTTCTTGGTGTCAATGAAGTTCTCAACCTTGATGCCGCCTTTTGGAGTATGTTTTCCAAAGACGTACGTCTTGTCTGTAGCCACCAGGTCGCCATTCTTGTCAAAGGCGACTGCGCCGCTGACACCTGCAAATGCGGCAATAGCCAGCGGCAATAGCAATCAGGGGCAGCGTTGGATTGGTGAGCTGGCTCAGCTAGGGCTAGGCTAGCACCAGGTGTTGTAGCATGCCGTGCAAAGTTTGGCTGCCATGTGTGTAGTGGCTACTACAGAAAGTAATCCATGTTGTCAGAGGCAGGCGCCATAGGCGGTGTAGGAATTCCAGGCACGAGGATCATCTGCGATGTAAGCCCCACACGCATGTAGTTTTTGCAGCCCCAGGCCCCGGGTTCAGTGAACCTTAGGATTCTAGCATAGGATTTGAGCAGTGAACACCTGACCTCAGCACGCACCTGTGAACTTTTGCCTCTGCAGTGTAGCAATGATAGCGGGTCCGTCCTTCGGTGGCTGTGCAGCCGCATATGCTTGCATCATCGCTGCCATTGCATCGTAGCCGCGTGCTGCGTACACACTCTCAGCTGCCATGTTGAACAACTCAAAAGCCCCTGAACCCTTGACGCTCAAAATTGCAAGCTCATCAACCCTCAAAATTTATAAAATATATGAAAGACAGCACACACCTGAGAATTTTTGCCTCTGCAGTGTAGCAATTATGGCACGTCCGTCCCTCAGTGGCTGAGCAGCCGCATATGCTTGCATCATCGCTGTCATTGCGTCGTAGCCGCGTGCGGCGTACACGCTCTCAGCTGCCATGTTGAAGATTCAAAAAGCTCCTGAACCCTCAACCCTCAACATAAATGGCCCCTGAACTCTCAACACTTAGAGACATTGATGAAACCCACCACGTACCTGTGAATTTCTGCTTTTGCAGTGTAGCAATGATAGCATGCCCATCCCTCGGTGGCTGAGCAGCCGCAAACAACTTCACAGCCTTTGACCCCTCAACACATTCTTCTACATTTTGGCAGCTACTTCGCCCGTTTGGGGAGCCAGGGCTGCACCTCGGTAGCTGAGCAGCAGCAAACAACTCTACAGCCCCTGAACTCAGCACGCACCTGTAAAGTTCTGCCTCTGCAGTGTAGCAATGATAGCAGGGCCGTCCTTCGGTGGCTGTGCAGTCGTAATCGCTTGCATCATTGCTGTCATTGTGTCGTAGCCGCGTGCGGCGTACACGCTCTCAGCTGCCAGAGGGTCTGCATTTTGCTGCCTGATGAAGTCGGAGAACCGCTTCAGGAAAGCAGCGTCACCCGGGAACCTGCAGGAAGGCATTTAAGAAGAAGAAAAGGGGTTGGACGGTGTGTTCAAGCGACTGTAGGAAAGCATGTAGTGCATGATACATACCCACGTAAGCTGATGTTTCAGCTGATAGCAACACAGGACAGCAGCTACCACGACAAGTGGCATGTCAGGCTAGCCTGCTGCTGCAACTGCCTCTGAAGAGTGGGCTACGACAGGGAACTCGATGCAACAGCTGCTAGAGGCATGTGCTACAGGCAATGGCAGCAACTGCTGCTTCATCTAACAGAGTCTCGACTGCTGATCTTCACGCGGCCGTACAGTGCGTTGGCAATTTGCAGCGTGGAACTCACGGTGCCACCACTGTGAGGTTGTT
Organism: Tetradesmus lagerheimii; assembly: GCA_902809745.2. NCBI lineage: Eukaryota > Viridiplantae > Chlorophyta > Chlorophyceae > Sphaeropleales > Scenedesmaceae > Tetradesmus > Tetradesmus lagerheimii. The sequence goes on along the minus strand of CADDIJ020001063.1, from coordinate 46,199 downwards.
GATGGCAGAAGGCCTGTCTCCGATCTTTGTAACGAGCTCTGGGTTGGCAGAAGAGTCGCCAGCAAACAGATCAAGCCCCAGGTTTGCGACCTTGGCGGCCACCAGAAAGTCTGTAGATTGTGTGTGTGGCAGCAGCAGCAGCAGCAGCAAGAGAAGGTTTGAGTTGAGATTAATATGAGCGTGAATGCAGCAGCAGCAGCGACAGCAGCAGCAGCAGCAGCGACAGCAGCAGCAGCAGCTTAATAAGCAGCAGCAAACATATCAATCCTCAGGTTTGCAGCTTCGGCAGCCACCAGGAAGTCTGTAGATTGTGTGTGTGGCAGGAGCAGCAGCAGCAGTAGGAGGTTTGGGTTGAGTTGGTTATGCGTGTGGATGGGGCAAGCAGCAGTACACAGGTCAAGCCCAGGGTTTGCGGATGCAGCAGCAGCAACGGCAGGCAGGCAGCGATGCATCGCTGGTTTTGGCGCCCGGCAGGCAGCAGAGTCATTACCAAGATCACCTGCCACAAAGCTGACGTTGCTGGTGGCAATAAAAGCGCGCGTGCCATCCGGTTCACAAAAACCAGAACATAGTTGCAGTAGACAGTACATGCACAATAAATTACAGTTATGCTCTGTTGAATACGTTATCATAAGTAGTGCTGAACGTAACTGAAGCCTTACCCGCCACAAAGCTGACGTTGCTGGTGGCAATGAAAGCCGCATCCAGCGGGTACTGAGTGTTGCCCTTGCCAGCTTGCATCTGCTTGATAGCGTCAAGAACACGCCGCTGCCACTAATGCCACTACTATCACCACACATGCTGTGCTGCTTAGAACCACACGTTACTCTCACTGCAGGTACATGTGCGCACATGTTATCAGCTTCAACACCCCCAGAACGTTATCCCCGAGAAACATAAACCCTAGAAACATAACTGAAGCCTCATCTGCCACAAAGCGGACATCGCTGGTGGCAATGAAAGCCGCATCCAGTGGGTACTGAGCGTTGCCCTTGCCAGCTTGCAGCTGCTTGATGGTGTCAGAAACACCCTGCCGCCACACTACTATCCCCACACGTGCAATGCTGCATAACACACACCATCGACTGCAGGTACACATGCGCGTGCCATCAGCTCCATGTAACACAGAACATAAGCACCAGAACATAAACCCCAGGACATGAACCCCAGAACATAAACCACAGAACATAAACCACAGAGCGTAGCGTCCAGCTCACCTGCCACGAAGCTGGCGTTGTTGGTGGCGATGAAAGCCGCGTCCAGCGGGTACTGAGTGTTGCCCTTGCCAGCTTGCAGCTGCTTAATAGTCGCATCAATGTCCCCTTGGCCTTTTTTGAACATGACCACTACTGGCACATTGCCGCCATCTACAGCAGTGACAATGAACAGAGATTGCATGCAGCATGAGCAGGTTTTGTAGCAAGCACAGGCTGCTTGATGGTCCCAGCGATGTCGCCTTGGTCCTTCTTGAACATGACCACCACTGGCACATTGCCGCCATCTGCATTGGTGACAACAGACATTGCAGGCAGCATAGGCAAGCGTTTTGGATCAGTCAGGCCGCATCTGCTTAATGGTGTCAGGGATGTTGCCTTGGCCTTTCTTAATCATGACCACCACTGGAACATTGCCGCCGTCTTCAATGGAGATAGCAGATATTGCAGGCAGCATGTACACAGCATAGGCAAGCGTTTTGGATCAGCCGCTATCAATGGTGTCAGCGGTGTTGCCTTGTCCCACCACTGGCACATTGCCGCCATCTGCGTTGGCAGAAGCAGACATTTTTGGACTGAATCAGGCCAATATGCAAAACGAGTGAAACAAGCTCACAGGGCACCGCTAGTTGAAGGCGGAGCGCTTCAACAGCGTTACCACTGCAACAGCAGAAGCTGCAATAGCCGCCCAAGAACTCACATGTTGTAACTGTCGCCATCATATTTGATCAAAGGCTGCATTTTCAAACATGTTAACACTCACGTGATGTGAAGGCCGCAATCAGGCTGAATCCCAGCCCGTAGCCGTACGGTGTGTCCTCGTAGACCAGTCCGATGTTTCTGTGGCCGCTGTTTACCATCAGATCTGCTGCTGCTGATCCTTGGAAGGTGTCAGATGGGATCTGCAGCAGGTGAGGCATGCGCGACAGCAGCAGCAGCAGCAGCAGGCATTTTCGCAGGTGCATTTTGTGGCCGCTCTGTACCATAAGATCTGCTGCTGCTGAACCTTGAAAGGTGTTGGAGGGGATCTGCATCAGGTGAGGCACGCACGACAGCAGCAGCAGCAGCAGGTCATATACTCTTGTTGCGGCTGTTGACCATCAGATCTGCTGCTGCTGAACCTTGGAAGGTGTCAGATGGGATCTGCAGCAGGTGAGGCATGCGCGACAGCAGCAGCAGCAGCAGCAACAGGTTTTGTCACAACCCCCCCTTTGTGGCTGCTGTTGACCGCTAGATCTGCTGCTGACCTCTGATGGGTGCCACATAAAACTTGCAGCTGACACTGCATGCCTTTGAAGCACTACCAATGACACTCTGACATGTCATATAATTCTCACCACTCGGAAGAAGAAGTCTGCCTGCGACAGTGAGGGTGATGTGGATGATGGGCTGATGATGGGCAGCTTCTTGGCATTGCCAGAAAACTCACACAGAATGCCCACAGAATCCTCAAGCCTTAACAACACTGTTATAATGAATGATCCGCAGTGACTGCAGCCAACGATTGTTGATGTGGCCCACAGACCGTTACATTTGCAACATAACAGTACTACTTTGACATGTGTAATGACATTATATTGAGTAGTGCTCACCACTCGGAAGAAGAAATCTGCCTGTGACAGTGAGGGTGACGTAGACGAAGGGCTGATGATTGGCAGCTTCTTTGCGTTGGACACGCCAGCAGCAGCAACAGACGCACCAGAGCACACTTCACCCAGGACGGCAACTGCAGGCAGCAGCAGCAGCAGGAGCAGCAGCAGCAACAACTTTGTTTTTGTTTTGGACACGCCAGCAGCAGCAACAGATGCGCCACAGCATACTTCACCCAGCACGGCAACTGCAGGCAGCAGCAGCAGCAGCAGCAACAAGAACAGCAGCGGTTACTTGGCAACAGCAGCTCACATGCTCTGAAGGATGCGTTGCAGCCCGCAGCTACTGCATAGAAGCCTGCATCATCCTGCTATACCACAACACAGCGCACACAGCCGCACCTGCTCCCTGCTCTGCCAGGTCATACACTGCGTTGTATGTCTCAAATGCTCAGCCTGAGCTCTACTCGGAGTAATGCGCTGCAGCCTGCAGCCACTGCATAGAAGTCATGTTGCAAAACCACAACACATCGCACACATGCGCACCTGCTCTCTACTTTGCCAGGTCATACACCAGGCAGCATCCACTGGCCAAACACGTCAGAGACATAGAAGAAGTTGATGTGTTGGTGACATTACAAAAGTGTTACAATTCTGCACCTGCTCCCTGCTCAGCCAGGTCATGCACCGCGTTGTATGTTGGGATGTCAATGCACTTGCTGTGGAAGCACGTGTAGTTGACGCTGTCCCTACCAAACATGCCTGTTTGTTGCAAACTTTGTGTAGCGCCCCCGTGCATCACAAATGCTCGGTGTGATGCACTGCAGCCTGCAGCCACTGCACAACAACCTGCACCACCTTGCAATACAACAAAGCATCATGATGATCGCCACACAGCCGCAGCTGCTCCCTGCTCAGCCAGGTCACTGTGCCTGGGTTTTGCAAACATTGTATGGCGCCCTTAAATCCAGCTAACCTGCTGTCTGCATAATGCGTTGCAGCCCGCAGCCACCGCCCAAAAACCAGCTGGCACAAGGACAACAAACCAACAAATGCATGCGCACCTGCTCCCTGCTCAGCCAGGTCATACACTGCGTTGTATGTTGGGATGTCACACACTTGCTGTTGATGCACGTGAAGTAGATGTTGTGCCTACCAAACACACCCGGTTGTTGCCAACAACGTTTGAAACGTTGTGTTGCATCCCAACATCCAGCTAACCTGCTGTCTGCATAATGCGTTGCAGCACGCAGCCACCGCATGACAACCACCTGGCACCAAGACAACAAAGCATCCCACACAGCCGCACCTGCTCCCTGCTCTGCCAGGTCATACACGGCGCTGTATGTTGGGATGTCACACACTTGCTGTTGATGCACGTGAAGTAGATGTTGTGCCTACCAAACACACCCGGTTGTTGCCAACAACGTTTGAAACGTTGTGTTGCATCCCAACAGCCAGCTAACCTGCTGTCTGCATAATGCGTTGCAGCACGCAGCCACCGCCCAACAACCAGCTGGCACACAGACAGCAAACCAACAAATGCATGCGCACCTGCTCCCTGCTCTGCCAGGTCATACACCGCGTTGTATGTTGGGATGTCAACGCACTTGCTGTTGATGCACGTGAAGTTGATGTTGACACCGGGCAGCAGTGTAGGCGCTTTGTCTTTTATAGCCATGACAGCCGCCTGAAACACAGCCTCACCAACAACCTGCAGTTGGCAGCAGCAGCAGCAGCATTGAGCAGCTCTATCAGCAGCGTGAGTTGCACAGCATGAACAAGCACCAAGGACAGCGCTACTGAAACAGCAGCGGATGCGCCACCTGCTGCAAGCATTACTAAACCACATCGTCAAACCACAAAACCCCCACCCTGCCATTGTTGACGCACCCGTTGGTTGCCCTCAAAAGGCAGTGCGCAGCCAATCAGGATCGTCCTGTTTGCTGCAAGTATTGATCCGATCAATTTGAAATCAAACATCTAAAACCGCCGACCTGCCATTCACATGACGCACCCGTTGGTTGCCCTCAAAAGGCAGCGCGCACCCGATCAGGATCGTCCTGTTTGCTGCCAGTGTTGATCTAAAAGTAACATCTAGAACCGCCATCCTGCCATCCTGCCATTGTTGCGCATCCGTTGGTTGCCCTCAAAGGCAGCGCGCACGCCAATCAGGATCGTCCTGTTTGCTACCAGTCTTGATCTAAAACACACATTTAAAACCACCATCCTGCCATCCTGCCATTGTTACGCACCCGTTGGTTGCCCTCAAAAGGCAAAGCACAGCCAATTAGGATCGTCCTGTTTGCTCCTGGCTGCTGCAATATGAAAGGCTCCGGAGCAGCAGCAGCACCAGTCAGTTCTGGCACTGGTGGCATGCCGCCTGTTGGTGCTGGTGCTGGTGCTGCTGGTGTTGTGGAGTCTGTCTGTTGGCCTCCTGCTGGATCCTCACTTACAACTGGCTCCTCATCATCGTCTGTGTTAGTTTGACCGTCACTTTGACCATTGTCATCGCCTGTGTCACTGTCACCATCAGTGTCGGATGCATTGCCTGGTGGAGCGGTCGTAGTGACCTGGATCATTGTCAGGCTGTTGCCTCCACTGCCGCTGCTGCTGCTGCCAGGTGTCACCTCAGATACAGTAGATGAAGGGGGTCCTGCAGCAGCTGTTGTACCGGGCACCATAATCAGCACTGTACCAGGGGGGTCGTTTGGCGACCCTGGGCTGACAGTATACGCAGGAGGCTTAGCTGGGGCTGTTGCCCCTGCTGCTGGCGCTGGTGCTGCTGCTTGATCAGCAGGAGTTTCAGCAGCAGTGTCACTGCCAGTGCTGGGGGTAGTAGTAACAGCAGAGCCTGTCGGAGGAACCTTGACGCCTGTTGTTAGGTCAAGAACAGTACCAGCTGGGTCGGCAGGCTTTCCAGAGCCCTGTGAAACGGTCATCTGGTTGCTGCTGCTGCTGCTGGATGCGTCCTTGCTGCCTGTGGTTAGGTCAAGCACTGTTCCTGCAGGGTCGGTTGAACTTCCTGCAAGGCTTCCTGCAGACGCTGACGTGGCGCCTGTGCTCAGATCCAGCTCAGATCCTGCAGGAACGGCTGGTTTGCTGATGCCGCTGCTGCTGCTGCTTGACTGCTGCTGTGTTTCTGTAGCCGCACTCATTGTTGTTGTGGTTGTGGTTGTGGTGGATGTGATGGCTGGGGAAGAAGTGTATGTTGCTGTTAACTGCGCTCTGTACTGCCGCTGTGCTGCTGCTAGCGCGATGAGTACTGGGATCAGCAGGAAGTCACCTGTTTGAAGTTCAAAAGTTCCAGCAGGAAATGACGTACGCAGAGTTAGTGCGGGTTGCTAGAGGGATGAGTGCTGGGATCAGCAGGAAGTCACCTGTTTGAAGTCCAAACAGGATATGAAATACACAGAGTTAGTGCGGGGTGCAGGAGAGTGCAGCAGCAGTGTTCGGCATGCAGTTCTGTGTATATCCAGAGGCATTGATGGCTCTATGCACTCACGTCATTACATTTGCATCCAGTTGAAACAGACCCACTGCAATGCACGCGCATCTCAAGCATATGCATCACAGCATGCTATGCAGTGTGCATGTTCAAGAGCAGCAGGTATGTAAGTATGAAGCTGCGTACGCATATGCCTATTGCGGCTATTGCATGTGCTTGCGGCCAACTCGCTGCCACCCAATTGAATATGCAGCAAGATTACTTAATAAGAACGCCGCGATTGCTTTGGGCCACTCACTTCTGTCTCCACTGTTCTGGCCCTGCTGCGCTTGCTGCACCTGCTGTCTGTTGCTGGCCTGCACCCCATCTTGAGCTCCAGCTGCTGATCGTAGTAATACAACAAGCATAAATACTAATACTGTTTTCGAGCCTCCATTTGCTGCTCGTCGCCTCATTGCGGGCGACACGGCGTCAGGCTTCGCGGGATGCAGCTCCCTCCTTTTCCTCTACCAGGTAGTGGTGCTGCCAGTTGGGCAACTGGATGGCTTTTATATTTTATGATATCTGGTATTGATGTTGTTATATTGCAGGATCTCACAGCAGTGCAACAGAAGGTGCTCGCAATTGATGGCGCCAAGCAAAGAACGACAAGCCACAAAGAGCAGATCGTAAATTACATCAACTACCACACTAAACCAACATGGATGATAGACGAGCCGTGTGCTGCGCAGGTAGCAGTGCTTGTCAACGAAGAACCGCGCTGACACAGATTACCAGACCGCAGGGGCAGAAGCAGCGAACAGCGGGATCACGTCCAGAGGATCATAAACAGGCAGTTCTAAGCAAATGGCGTGTTTCTGGCAGTTGCGGTGTTGACTCGATGATCCTTCGTGCTGAAGACCTGTGGCACCCCAGCCTGGGTTGCCACTGAGTGGGTTTCCTGTTGGCCCAGAAGGTGACCTCAGGTGAATGACCTGTGAAGCATGCTATGCACAGCATTGCTCAGCCGTTGTCGAGGGAAACTGCAGGCTGAATCCCTTCGAATGACATAGTATCAGTCACAGCTGTATGCAGCACACAGGTTGCGATGTAGCGTAACTGGAGAGAACAGCAGTGCTGGGCTCAACTCAGGGGCTCATGTGATCACTCAGTGACCGATGATCCAAATGCAGTCCATTGGTGACGCAAATGCCATGATATGTGACGCTGTGCCTCAGCAAGACAAACACATACGCCTGCCTTCTGAACGGCTTTGATGGTGTGCACACAAGTGACAGCAGTAACAGCGGTGCCGTGCATTCAATGCAAAGTTTGTTCTGCAGCATGGCGTGAAAACATTCCTGCTTAGAAATATGAATAGCCAGCTCACATCACAAGTGCAGCTGCAGTCAGGACTCCAAGGGTACCGTCAGTTGCATGGTCACTGCCATAGAACCCTACTGCATACTAGCATGGCACAGACATGCTGGCAACGCCTGAGCGATAGCTCTCTGCTTGCTGATATACCAGCAATATCCGAAAGATGAGCAAGCATAGCGTATGAAGGCCACCCCGTTTAAGCCAATGCATCACACCCATCACTCACGGGTGCACCTTGGATACTCTGCTGCTCCAACTGCAGTGGCGCACCCTGCTTGCCTGACAGTCGCAAAGCATACGATGTTGCCATCGAAGTATGATGGCACGCTGATGACAGCCAGACGCGACGCTATTTGACCGTGACGAGGCACAGGCAATGGCAGCAGTAGCGAGAGAGCTAGAGCAGCTTGCGTGGGGCGCAGATGAGTTCGAAAAGCAGCACGATGGCCTTTGGGCTGCGCTGTTGTCTGCACGGGGCCAGGAACTGCGGGCAGGGACGGGCTTGGTGAGAACAGCAGCACACACAGCAGCAGCACACAGCATGTTGCAGCCCCAGCAAACGCGCAGCAGCGAGGGATGGAATAAAACATCTACATCATGTCAACCTGTTGCTTGATATCATAAATCACAAGTTCAACGACCACAGGCTGGCAGCAAGCGTTGTCTGTGCCTGCACTTGGGCAGTTCTGCACTAGCCCAATATGCCTGCGTGCCTTCCAGTCGCTGTTGATTCAACGGAACCATGCATCAACAGTACCAGTACCAGCCAGCTAACACAGCATGCAGGAGCTGCCGCTCTGGTTCAGTCAACCGGGCCATGCCGGCGAGTTGACTATGATGCAACTGCTACATCAACATCATTCTGCTTGCAGGAACAGCAGCTGAAGCTCGGTTTGCAGCTCCCATTTGTTACTTTGGTTGTCCGTTGCAACTTTGTTGTCTGTGCACACTGCGTAACCCCTCTTCATCTTTTAATGCTGCTGCTGCTGCTGCCTGGCCAGCTGAAGCAGCATCAGGGGTGGCAGCAAGAGAAGGCCGACTATCAAAAGTATCCACAGAATCTGGAATCAATGCTGCAGCTGCTGCTGCTGCTGCTGGTGATGAGGATGGTGATGAGGACATGCCTCTGCTGCCAGATTCACCACCCCCACCAGAACTGCTCGCTGCTGCTGCTGCTGCTGTCGGTGCTGCTGCTGCTGCTGCACCCAGCAATGCTGCAGCAGCTGTACAGCAGCAGCAACAGCAGCAGCCAGTGCTTCCCACTGTGCTGCCCACTGGTGGCGCTGCTGCTGCTGCTACTGCCGCCGCACCCAGCCATGCTGCAGCAGCTAGCGTACAGCAGCAGCAGCAGCACCCATTGCTGCCCACTGTGCTGACATGGCGTGACATCCCACGCTGGGAGGAGGCTTCTAAGGCAGCAGCAGCAGCAGCAGCAGTTGAGCAGGCACCTCAGCAGCAGCAGCAGCAGCAGGGGACCCTAGGTAGCGAGAACAGTGCGCAAAGTAGTGAACAGTATATGTTTGGGTTTGATATCAAGGGTCCGAATTCAGAACAGCAGGCAGCAGCAGTTTGGCAAAAGGAGAACGACCCAACACCAGCAGCAGCAGCAGCAGCAGGTATTGGTGATATTGCTGATGCACTTTTGCCAAAACAGGCAGCAGCAGCAGCAGCGCAAGACGCAGAACAGCCGAGTGATATGAGACATAGCATGGTGAGCAAGTTAGGCAGGCGTAAGCGATCAGCTGCTTCCAGTGTTGACACAGCAGCAGCAGCAGCAGATGGCGAGCCGCTCAGGAAAAAGCAACACTTAGCAGCAGCGGACTTGAGGAGAACTGAAGTACGTGTTGATGCTACTGCTTATATGTCTGAGCCGGCGGCAGCAGCAGCAGGTAGCAGAGCAGCAGCAGCAGCGGGCGAGCCGCAGAGCAAAAAGCAATGCTTAGCAGCAGCAAACTCAGGGAGAACTGAAGTAGGTGATGATGCTACTGCTGATAAGTTTGAGCCGGGGGCAGCAACAGCAGGTGGCAGAGCAGCAGCAGCAGCAGCAGGGAAGGGGGCAGCAGCAGCAGCAGCAGCAGCGAAAGGCGACGCATGCGCTGCGGCTGCGCAGTCAGGAGCAGCAGCAGCAGCAGTGAAGAAGACAACAGCTTGAACAGCACCAGCTGCAGGCAGCAGTGGGGTGACCCTTGAGGATGCTCGCGCAGCACCAGCAGTTGCGGCAGCAACAGTAGCGGCATTAGCGACAGCAGTAGCGGCAGCAACAGGCCATGCTGATTTGGCGGTTGCAGGTGACAAGATGCAAGATGATGCTGCAGCAGCAGCGGCATCGGCACAAGAAGCAGGCTGTACTATTGCAGCAACAGCAAAGGCTACGACAGCAGCAGCAGCAGCAGCAAAAGAAGACTCTTCTTCGGAAGATGATCTGCCATTAGCTGTTTCCTGGAAACAAAGGAATAAACGCGCAGCAACAGAATATGCACAAGCAGAGGATGCACCAGCAGCACCTGTGGCAGCAGCAGCAGCAGCAAAGGCAAACAGCACTCCAGCAGCCAGTGGAGTGTCACAGCAACCTGCCAGCGTTGCTGCTGCTGCTGCCACAGGTGCTGCTGCTGCCGCTGCTGCTGCCGCTGCTGCTGTTGCTGCTGCCACTGCTGAAGCCGCAAAGGCCGGCACAGTGTTGAATGCAGCAGCTATTGCAGCCATCTTAGCACAGTACCTGCCAACAGATGCAACAGCAGCAGCAGCAGGGCCAATTAGGTCAGATAGCTATATCAACAGGAGTTTGCACAAAAATAACAGCAGCAAGAGCCGCAGCAGAGGCTACAGCCGGCAGAGGGGCAGCAGCAGGAGCAGCAGCAGGAGCAGCAGCGCCAGCAGGAGCAGAAGTAGGAGAAGGAGCCCAGTCTGTTTTGATCCTGCTGCTGCTGCTGCTGCAAGCGGGCGTGATGATCTGGGATCCAAATCACCGCCAGCAGCAGCAGCAGCAGGTGCTGGCAGCAGTGGCAGCTTGCGTGCGAGCCGCAGTTTACAGCTGGGAGCATCATCTAGCTTTACCCACAGCAAGGCAGCAATGAACAGGCCTGCAGCACTGTACATACAGGAAGGCTTGCAGGAAAGGTACAGCTTGCAGGAAACCCCGCCGGGCTTGCAGTACAGGTACAGCTCTCAGGAATCCCCGCCGGGCTTGCAGGAAACCCCTGGCAACGTGCAGGAAACCACGCCGAGCTTGCAGGGAACCCCTGGCAGGGTGCAGGGAAACTGGCCGAGCTTGCTGGGAACCCCTGGCAGCTTGCAGGGATGGAGTCCGTGGTGGTTACAGCTGCATGAGCTGCTTCAAGCAGCTGCAAACGATATAAACCAGCTTAGCAGCCGTGAAAGGGATGAGCTGCGAAGCGTATCGCTGCTATTGCTGTTTGTGCAGCAAGCAGAGCAGCAGGGGCTGCTGCAGCGAGATCTGGCAGGATCTGAGTAGCAGCACCGCCCAAGGTTTGGAGATGATCTGGATCTGGCGGCAGCGCCAGATCATCCAATGTTGGAAGCCGGGGACAGCAGGCCAAGCAGTAGGCGTGCTAGCGCTGCTGCTGCTTCTCCATCACAGGGTGCCCCTGCAGCAGCTGCTGCTGCAGCTCGTGGAAATAAGTGGGACCAAAAGCCCCCACCACCACAAGTACCATCCCCTGCAGCAGCAGCAGCAGCAGGCATGCGGGTCTCTTCGACTAGTGCTGGTGATGCTGGCGGCGGCAGCAGCAGCGGGTTTCGACCCTTTCTGGAGGTAGCCGCAGAGCCAAAAGCGCTGCTACAGGTAAGGTTTTTTAGAGATACTTGGTCACATGTGGGTTCAGTCACCAATCAATGGTGAGTAAGTTTTATGTGGTAAGAGCCACCTGGATTGAACACATTGTCAACACGTTTTATGCAGGTGCAGCCGTCTGTGACAGATCTGCAGGTAGCTGCAGAGCCAGGGCGGCTGCTGCAGCCGCCGCAGCAGCCGCTGTTGCAGCAGCCGCTGCCTGCTCGCGACAGCAAGCCTGTGCGCCCATACAGTGTCATGGCGCTGATCGGCCGGCAGCGCAGGAACAGCACACGCAAGGAGCGCAATTTGAAAAGCAATAGCGTAATGCGACTGGCTACAGCTACTGTTGTTTTCAAATTGCCGGCAGCGCAGGAACAACGCACGCAAGGAGCGCAATTTGAAAAGCAATAGCGTAATGCGACTGGCTTCAGCTACTGTTGTTTTCAAATTGCCGGCAGCGCAGGAACAACGCACGCAAGGAGCGCAATTTGAAAAGCAATAGCGTAATGCGACTGGCTGCAGCTACTGTTGTTTTCAAATTGCCGGCAGCGCAGGAACAACGCACGCCAGGAGCGCAATTTGAAAAGCAATAGCGTAATGCGACTGGCTGCAGCTACTGTTGTTTTCAAATTGCCGGCAGCGCAGAAACAACGCATGCAAGGAGCGCAATTTGAAAAGCAATAGCGTAATGCGACTGGCTACAGCTACTGTTGTTTTCAAATTGCCGGCAGCGCAGGAACAACGCATGCAAGGAGCGCAATTTGAAAAGCAATAGCGTAATGTGACTGGCTACAGCTACTGTTGTTTTCAAATTGCCGGCAGCGCAGGAACAGCGCACACAAGGAGCGCAATTTGAAAAGCAATAGCGTAATGTGACTGGCTACAGCTACTGTTGTTTTCAAATTGCCGGCAGCGCAGGAACAACGCACGCCAGGAGCGCAAGAGGCTAGAGCATGCTGCTGCTGCTGCTGCTGGGGGTGGTGATGAGGAGCGCAAGACGCTAGGGCTGCTTGAGGGATGGCGGCTGTCAGATGCTGCTGCTGCTGCTGCTGCTGCTAGGGGAGGTGATGAGGGACAGCGGCTGTCAGATGCTGGGGGGCTAGGGGGCAGCGGGTCTGGACCCGTTCTGGAGGTAGCTGCAGAACTAAAAGCACTGCTGGAGGCATGCTTTGTTTTTTAGGTCTGGTCCATTACATGTAGGTCTGTTACATGTAGGTCTGCTACATGCAGGTCTGGGGGGGGGGGTCAGGGGGCCTGTCAAGGGGCAGCGGGTTTGGACCCGTGTTGGAAGTAGCCGCAGAGCCAAAGCTTCTGCTGCAGGTGAGGTTGTTTAGAGGATCTTTACACTAGTTTGCTAATAAGGGGGTACACCGTAAAAGGCCCACGTGAGTCTATCACACTTGTGCTGTCAGTAAAGTTGTTAATGCAGCTCAAGAGACGGCGGCCGTCAGATGCTGGGGGGCCAGGGGCAGCGGGTTTGGACCCGTGTTGGAAGTGGCCGCAGAGCCAAAAGCGCTGCTGGAGGTATGCTTTGTTATTTTGAGAGATGTTTAGTTACACGTGGGTCCAGTCACCATCTTAATTGCTATGAGCCACCCCGAATGAACACATTGTCAACACGTGCTATGTAGTGGTGGCGGTTCTGCCAGCAACGCTGATGTCCCTGCAACTTGATAGCGTGTGTCATATGTCTGCTGCTGCTGCAGGTCCAGCTGCCAGTGGCAGACCTGGAGGTGCTTCTGCCAGCTGCTTTGAGACCCAGCAACTGCAATCGGCTTAATCACAAATACAAAATGACCAGTAGGCATGCAGAACTGCTGCGACTCTGCTGTTCTTCTTCTGCTGATGTGAAATCTGTCCAAGCCATGCACTGCAAGCAAAGATGGCGCTGAGCAGCACACAAATTAGCACTGATAGCTTTAGAGAACGTCGAGTTTGCTGCTCCTGGGTGCGCTGCCAGCATGCTTGCGGTGCTGCTGCAGTGCAGTTGCCAACCGAGCAGCTGTCACTGCCGAGCGCAGACTGGCCAGGCCGCTGCAAGCCAATCAGGTTGTTGAATCTATCACTTATATTCCCACCTTTGTTTTGTTTAAAGCTGCGATGCTGCAGTCACCAGAGTGCTAGTGCGAAGCAGTATGTCGAGAAAGGTGAGATAGCCGTTCAAGTGTTTCGTTCAGGTATTTGAGCAAGTAAAACATCGAGTACATCAGATAGAGATGTTGCAAGGAGAATAGCTTTGCCGTTACAGCCACTTGAAGGTTATCTGTGCTCAACGGTATGCATGACAAGGCTCAAATGCTGGAACTCCTGATTATGCCGTTGCGTTGCATAGCTACCGGCACAAATGCTGAAAGTGGTATGAAAGAAACCAGGACTGCACGCTGTCTCGGGCGACCATCGGCTACCCACTTCTGCAGCCCGCGCCTGGCAGCTGTTGCCAACTGGCTGGCCACACACACAACAATGTTGTTGGACAACATCCAACTGTTCCACAAACATCGCCCGTTTTCGAGCCAATGACAGGCTCATTGAGCACCACTTCAACCATCTCCCATCAGCTGGATTCGGCCAGTGCAGTGACTCTGGGCACCGGCATGCTGCACTATGGCAAGCGCCCCTATTCTGACTACACACGCAACAGCCCTCCTCCGCTTAGCCGTTGCGCGGCCAGTCCATGGACGTGTTGAGGCTTGATAACAACAAATGACAATGCCATCACAAGAGAGACAACACACCAGACGAAAGACACACATGACACTCAGATGACGGCACGTAACATGCCTCACACCACAAGACATGAGAATGCATGTCCAAGTAACAAACGGATCAACAGTGCCCCCTTCAAGGCATTACTGATATAGTAAGCTAGCGGCTGCTGGCCGCATCCGCTGCTGCTACTGCTGTAGATACTGCTGCTTCTGAGCTGCTGCTGCTGGTGCCATTGACCTCACTGCTGCTGCTGCTGCTGTCCTCGTCTTGTGCCAGGTACCGGTCAATCAGGTACTTGCCTGCTGGGTCTGCAGTCACAGGAAAAACACATACAGAAAACACACTGCTGTCAGTACAAGTAGTATCATGATTCCAAAATGCCTGCTGAGCTTTATCCAGCACACTGGTGCAAAGGGTGCGCTGTACAAGCCATCCAAGACATACGCCCAGTTGTAACACATGTGACAGGCGGCAGGCCGTAGTATAATGCATGCCTAGTGCACAAATCAGAGTGGTGCTAACGTACAGATACTGCGTCATGAGGTGGATTTGCAGTATGATCTGGTCCCACCGTGCACAGGGGGGTGGTGAAGAAAGCAAGCGCCAGAAGCTTGCAAATTCAGCTATCCGTACAGCTTGTTACATATATGTCACATGCATGTGATGTAACAGATTTACCTGTCATGTGGTCATGCAATGACTGACCAGCTTCACCACTGGTGTGTAAGGTGCAGCAATTGAAGGTTACCGCGTTGTTGTCACATGCATGTAATGTATTTGTTGTAACACGCGTTACTGTCATGAGATGGCTGACCAGCTTGACCTTGATGCCCACTGGTGCGTACATGCACGTCGATTGTTACATATGTCACATATGTCACATATGATATGATGTAACATATGATATGTGTTATAACACATGTTATGTAACACCCGTACCTGTCATGAGGTGGCTGACCAGCTTGACCTTGATGCCCACTCGTGCATTACATGATAACTTTGTTTCTAATCATGTTTTGTAACATGCGTACCTGTCATGAGGTGGCTGACCAGCTTGACCTTGATGCCCACTGGTGCATACATGACAGTCAGCTTGTTACAACCATGTTACAATGCATGTTATGTAACACACGTACCTGTCATGAGGTGGCTGACCAGCTTGACCTTGATGCCCACTGGTGCATACAGGAAGGTAAGGAATGCAAATGCCAGCAGCTGCACACTGCTCAGGTTGCTGCCCAGGAAACCGCGCCAGTAGTAGTCTGCAACAGCAATGAGCAGCAGCAGCAGCAGCAGCGTGTCCTGTCAGTATCGACAAAAGGCCATTTATGCAAGCAGCAGCTGCTCAGGTTGCTGCCCAGGAAACCACGCCAGTAGTAGTCTGCAACAGCAATGAGCAGCAGCAGCAGCAGCAGCGTGTCCTGTCAGTATCGACAAAAGGCCAGTTATGCAAGCAGCAGCTGCTCAGGTTGCTGCCCAGGAAACCACGCCAGTAGTAGTCTGCAACAGCAAAGAGAAGCAGCAGCAGCGGTGTCCTGTCGGTATCGACAAAGCCAGTTATGCAGGCAGCGGCTGCTCGGGTTGCTGCCAGGAAACCACGCCAGTAGTAGTCTGCAACAGCAATGAGCAGCAGCAGCAGCAGCAGTGTCCTGTCGGTATCGACAAAGCCAGTTATGCGAAGCAGCTGCTCGGGTTGCTGCCGAACGCCGCGCCGGTAGTCTGCAACAGCAATGAGCAGCAGCAGCAGCAGCAGCGTGTCCTGTCAGTATCGACAAAAGGCCAGTTATGCAAGCAGCAGCTGCTCAGGTTGCTGCCCAGGAAACCACGCCAGTAGTAGTCTGCAACAGCAATGAGCAGCAGCAGCAGTGTGTCCTGTCAGTATCGACAAAAGCCAGTTATGCAAGCAGCAACTGCTCAGGTTGCTGCCCAGGAAACGACGCCAGTAGTAGTCTGCAACAGCAAGCAGTAGCAGTGTGCGTGCTCTCAGGATCGACAGATTACCAAGTGACGAGCCCCAAAGACTATCGCAAATACAGCAGATACAGCAATCAGCAAAGCAGCATGTGCTCTCAACACAGCATTGGGTGCTGTCAGTTTTGACACACAAAGCAGTTCTGCAGGCAACAGCTGCTCAGGTTGCTGCCCAGGAAACCCCGCCAGTAGTAGAGCTGCACAAGAGCCTTGCATGCAGCCTTGCGTGCAGGCGGAAAGGGTGTCACTGCATAGCTTGCTGCTGGGGTGCTGCTACTATAGTTACAAGAGAGTCAACCTACGCAGCTGCGTGAGCTTGAAGAAGGTGAGAAGGTGCAGTTTCCAGCAGCAGCACATCTGCTCGGTCTGTGGCCCATCAGAACGTCGTGCACAGCCGTGAAGACTGGACAATCATTGCTGCGATCAAATCAAGCTGCTTGAGCATGATTGCAGCGCATTTTGAGTTTCACTAGTGCGTGTGTTACCTGGCAGTGCGAAGAAGGTTTTGAAGAAGTCGTTGGTTGCGGCCAGGTCCAGCTGCGTGAGCAGCTCCATGCCAAACACGTGAAATGCAGCCTGGCAGCAGCAGCAGCAGCGGCAGCAGCAGCAGCAAGCAACACTTAGGGGCAGAAATCATCAGTACGAGACATACATGCGTCACTGCCAGCGTAAGCTGCTGCTCGTGCCCACGCACACATCTGCACCTCCCTGCCCGCCACGCGCTGCAAACGCCGCATTCAACACAATGTAAACACTGTCACCAGAGACAACCCACCTGCTGCCGCCTTTCCTTAGACCACAGCTGCTGCCACACCGCAGAGGAGACCTGCTGCACGCTGCCGCCTGCTGCCAGTGCTGCTGCTGCAGCTGCTGCGAACTCCGGCGCCTGCCTCAACGACCGGCTCACGCTGAAACCTGCAAGTCCAAAAACACAGGCAACAGAACAGAAATACGGCAAGAAGGCTGTGAGCAGACATATGGTTGCCTTGCAGGAGCATCAGGGCTGAATGTCGCTTGACTACGGACATGCCGCAGCTGCAGACTTGGGCGCCTGCCTCAGCGAGCGGCTCACGCTGAAAGCCGCATGTCCCGAAACACATAAACACAGCAAGAAGGCTGTGAGCAGACAGTCAAAGCAGCAACACCAGGGCTGAATGTTGCAGGGCTGAATGTTGCATGATAACAGACATGCTGCAGCTGCTGCATACTCAGGCGCCTGCCTCAGCCACCGGCTCACGCTGAAACCTGCAAGTCCAAAAAAACACAAACAGAACAGAAACACGGCAAGATGTCTGTGAGCAGACATGTGGTTGCCTTGCAGGAGCATCAGGGCTGAAAGTTGCTTACTACAGATCTGCTGCAGCTGCTGCAAATTCAGGCGCCTGCCTCAGCTACCGGCTCACGCTGAAACCTGAAAATTACAAGAAAAACAAGAATGTTGTGAGCGTGGTTGCATGAACAAACATCATACAAAAGTAGCTGTCAGCCCTCAGAGCATCACACACAACACGATTGGACAAATTTCAGCACGACAACAACAGGCACGCGCTACCGGCTCTGCCGCACTCACAGAACAAACCGTCTAAATGTGAGCTTGTGCTGCCATACACGCGGTGGCCGCCACCGCGTGTATGTGCAGCAGGAGCTTTGATTTAGACGTTTTGTGTAGTGGGTGTGGAAGAGCCAGTTAGCAGTGTCCAAGGCACCCTAAACACCTGTGCACGTGTAGCTGGGTGCACCAGGTTTGTTGCAGCTCCAAATGCTGTCAGCAACTGGCACTTACTCCATAATCACACGGCACGGCAACACGTACTTTACGACTCCCCAGCAGCCGGGCAACAACAACTTCAGAAGAACCCTAGACACCTTCGCACCTGTAGCTGGGTGCACCAAGTTTGCTGCTGCTCCAAATGCTGTGCTGTGCTATTATAGTGTAAGCAACTGGCGCTGACACCATAATAAGATGGCACAGCATCACGTACTTTACGACTCAGCAGCAGCCGGGCAACAACAACTTCAGGAAGAATCCTAGACACCTCCGCACTTGTAGCTGGGTGCACCAGGTTTGCTGCTGCTCCGAATGCCGTCAGCGGCTGGTCTCCAACCGCTCTTTTTCCCATTTCAGGCCCCTCAAGCACCTACTACCCTACATGTTACTCCAGCTCTCTAACAGCAACGCGTATTACACAACTAAACACATCCCAGCACGTAAGGAGCCAGGCAACAACATGCAGCGCGCCACCCACGACACACCACTGAACAAAAATATCAATTTTATCGTATTCGCACCTGTAGCTGGGTGAACCAGGTTTGCTGCTGCTCCGAATGCTGTCAGCGGCTGGTCACCGACCGGCAGTGGCCCACCCACTGGGATGTAACTCCACTCCTCCTCATGCACCTGCAGCAGCAGCATAACCGTGATTGCCTTCACTGCTGCGCACCATAGCTGTACTTACAGGCAGCCTTTTACTGGCAAAACGTTAAGAACAGGCTTGCACCATGCTTGCACCGACCTTAACTGCGATGCTCCATGCCCTTCGTCCGCACAGCAACAGGTATGCCGATTATCATACACGACGCACATACACTCGTTCACACGAGCGTCAGCAGGCTGTGACCATGACCACCTACACTGAAGAAACATACCTTTGTCACTGTGACATTCATGGCTGCCAGCCGGCGCTCCAGTCGGCGCTTTAGCACTGCAAACGGCAACGCGGGCTTGGCCACCAGGCACGTCTCCTCAAGGAACACCCTGCAGGGATGTTACGGCAGTGACGTGCATTATTCACATGTTATTATGGTGTTATGTAACATTTCACACGGATGAGTGGAGAATCGGGGACGGCAAATGGCAGCGCAGGCTTGGCCACCACGCACAATTCAACAAACAACACCCTGCAGCCACAGCAGGAGCAGCAGTATGCTGACTACTATGTTCCACTGGACCAGACGGTCTGGCTGCACAGCCCAGCATGCAGAATGCACAGCACAGCCCAGCCCAAGAACAGTGATGATGGAAACTGTACTATGCAGCCTTCAAAAACCCTTCTGGTCTGTGTCCGCACCTGTTTCCCCCCAGTGGCATGGCATACAGGAATGCAATTCCGGGTGTGAAGGCCTGTGGGCTCATAAAAAGCGGTGCTGTGTTGCCCACAGGCCTTTGCACCTATGTATGGGTGATACTAGCTACAGCAAATCCACAAACAGCTGGGTATTTGCCAGACAAGGAACCACACCAAGGTGTTTTTTGCATTGCATTGCCAACCATACATGTGTCAGCAACGCACAGCCGCAC
Source organism: Tetradesmus lagerheimii (assembly GCA_902809745.2). Lineage (NCBI taxonomy): Eukaryota > Viridiplantae > Chlorophyta > Chlorophyceae > Sphaeropleales > Scenedesmaceae > Tetradesmus > Tetradesmus lagerheimii. Next base: position 26,818 of record CADDIJ020001063.1, on the reverse strand, counting down.
AGCCCAGCTTGCTTGAAACAACCCTACTGAAGGACCAATGTTTTATGATTATTTAGGCCACGTGATGATTAGACCCACCTGTTCCCCCCCAGCGGCATGGCGTACAGGAATGACGGCACCTCCTCCGATGAGCCCCACAGTCCCTCACCAGAGTTGGGGTGGTTGCCTGAGCAGCAACAGCAGCAGCAGCAGCGACATTAGTGGTACTCAAGCGCTTGCCAGGCATCTGAAAAGCCTGTAAAACTCGCAGCTACACTGCAGCAGCCGCATGCATGCTATTGCGCTGATGTGCATGCAGAGCATTTTGCCGCTTGGTGGCAGCTGCTGCTGTGTTACACAAAGATGTTACTCACTGTGCTGTTACTAACACACACCTGCCTCCAGGCGACACGCTGCACCGTCTCACAGACTGCTGTACCAAAACAACAGTTGCACCGCTGTGTTATATAACATGTCACTAACAGCCATTACTAACACACACCTGGCTCCAAGTGACGTGCTGCTCCATCCCACAAGCCGCTGTGGTGGCGCCTATAGTCCATAAACAGCATTGACGATGAATCGTACGCGTCGTTGTAGCCTTCAACGTCTGCTTCGATGCCGTATGCTGTCTGAGCGGCAACAGTAGGAGCACCCGCCTCGTATTGCAGGAAGCGACCTGCTGCCTGCCCCGATGCAAGTGTTACAAGCCTGCAAAAGCGAGTGCAGGCAGCAAAGCGGGCATCAGAAGGGTTATTGGTTGAGCAGTAAACAGTGGGAGCACCCGCCTCATATTGCAGGAAGCGACCAGCTGCTTGTCCCAATGCAAGTGTTACAAGCCTGCAATGCATCAACACAATACAGGCAGCGAAACAGGAGGCATAGGCGTGGATGTTTGCGCAGCAATATTTGGGATGCCTGCTTGTGCCTGAAGAATCCACCAGCTGCCAGCCCTGATGCACTGACGAGCATCAGGCAGCAGCATGTTTTCTGAAAGGACTTCATGGGGGTGCATGTTTTGCACGGCAACAACTGGGATGCCTGTTTGTGAAGCAGGAGACAACCAGCTGCCAACCCTTATGCATTGACGGACATCATGCAGCAACATGATTTTGACATTTTGCATCATGTCAGAAGAAAAAGGGGGCATGCTTACAGCTGATGCAGTCACGCACAGAGCCACGGGTAAGCAACTTGCTGGAATCTGTTATAAATGACACAACGCAAAACTTGACAGTGCCAAGCATATGACATTTTGACAGCATTTCATGAGGGTGCCCGTTTTGCACGGCGCAACTGAGATGCCTGCATACGAAGGAGGAGACAACCAGCTGCCTGCCCCTGATGCAAGTGAAACTAGTATACACTGCATCAACGGACATCAGGCAGCAGAGCAGGATTCAAAATGGTGCATGTTTTGCACGGCAACAGCTGTGACACCTGCTTGTGAACGAGGAAACAACCAGCTGCCTGCCCCTGATGTTAGTGTAGCAAGCTTGCAACAGCAAGTCCTCTAACGGCGCACCTCAAAGAAATTGCATGTGCTGCGGTCCCGGGCAGCAGGAAGCCTGAAAAGTACGTTATGGCGCGTTATTACAGCACTCAGCAGCAAGTGGCCGATGTGGAGCATTCACAGAAGGCTGCATGCTGAAGGCGTCAACCCAACACGGTTGGGTGAACGATTTCAGCGCGCAGCGTTCCATGAGCACTCAACATGCAGATTACCTGCTGCTGAGTGTGGCGGTGCCGCTGCACTTCATGCTGCTTGTGTTGCCGTCAGCTTGAAACTAGTGCGCCGTGTGTCCGCAAAACTAGTGCGTCCGTGTGTTCATGACACCAACCTTAGCAGCAAGACCTGGCAACTCCTCTAACAGCCTAGCCAAAGCCTAGCCGACTTCGTGCTGCAAGCTGCTGCTGCTTCTCTAGCTGCGGTGCTGCTGCGACAAACAAGCTGCTTTGATGCTGATGTGGACTTGACAGCTAACTGCAGTCATCACGTACGTGTGCAAAGGGCAAATCAGACGCCAACCCTTGCAGCAGCAAGGGGCACACCAAAACACACCACCTGCTGCTGATTGTTGCGCCGCCGCTGCAGCTGATGCTGCTGGTCTTGCGGTCAGCCAAACAGAGTACGTCTTCCACTGCTGCTGCCATGTACTTGACGCCTGCCTTTGCAGCTACACCCAGCAGGTGCTGACGCAGCAGCTACACCCAGCAGGTGCTGACGCAGCAGCTACACCCAGCAGGTGCTGACGCAGCAGCTACACCCAGCAGGTGCTGACGCAGCAGCTACACCCAGCAGGTGCTGATGCAGCAGCTACACCCAGCAGGTGGTGACGCAGCAGCTACACCCAGCAGGTGGTGACGCAGCAGCTACACCCAGTAGGTGCTGACGCAGCAGCCTAGCCAAAGCCGACTGCAATAATCAAAAACTTATGCAGTAGCAAACAGTATGTATCAAGGACACCTGAAAAAACACCCCACCTGCTGCTGAGTGTTGCGCCGCCGCTGCAGCACATGCTGCTCGTCTTGCCATCAGCCAAACCTAGTGCGTCCTCCACTGCCGCTGCCTTGCACTTGACAGCAGCCTGTGCAGCAGCCTAGCAAAACCAAAAGTGCTGCAAGACCATATTTCCCTCACCTGCTGCTGAGTGTTGCGCCGCCGCTGCAGCTGATGCTGCTTGTCTTGCCGTCAGCAGACACCTGAATGTCTTCCACTGCTGCTGCCATGTACTTGACGCCTGCCTTTGCAGCCACCCCAAGCAGGTGCTGACGCAGCAGTCTTCTGCTGACGCGGCCGTATGCACGCCCAACATGCGTCTGCAGCAGCAGCAGGAGCAGCAGCAGTTAAGCAATGGCAGACATACGAAGTGCATGGTTTGGAGCATGCCTGAACAAATGAAGCCTTCCTTCGCAGCTACCCCAAGCAGGTGCTGACGCAGCAGCCGTTTGCGGACGCGGCCGTATGCGCAACCTGCGTCTGCAAATCATGATGGCAGCAGCAACAGCAACAGCACCCGCTCGCTGGTGACAGGTGTACTGGAATGAATAGGTCCTGATAATAACTGAAGAAAAGATGTCAAAGGACAGCTAACATATGCACAGCAGCCATTGGGCCATATCAACACCCCAAGTTACAAGCAGGCGGGATAAGTCAAACTTTGGTCAACCTGATGGTCAAAGTAACAGTCAAATGATACAGTGGAGGTTAAAACCTGTTCTTCTCGCAGCAGCAGAATGTCTCACTCAATGATGTTGGCCTGCTGCTACTGAACTCAGTCAACCGGTTCCCCTGTGGTCAAATCCCTGGTCAACATGCACGGTCAATGTAACAATGTTGTAACAACTTCCTGCACCTCCTTTTTCTTCTGAAAGTAGCAGAAGGTCTCGTTGAATTTGCACTCGATGGTGTCGGTCTGCTGCTGCCCATCATTGAACCAGTCAACAACTCGTAAAACCAGACAGTCAACAGACAGTCAAAGTAACAGTTACTTGCAACTGCGCACCTCCTTTTTCTTCTGGAAGTAGCAGAAGGTCCCATTGAACTCCCGCACAATGGTGTCTGCCTTGCCAATCTCCCTCCCTCTGGTCCCCTAGTCAACATCCACAGTGTAACTAACAGTCAAAGTAACAGTCCAGCTAATATGTTATAACATCTTCCCGCACCTCCTTCTTCTCCTGGAAGTAGCACAAGGTATCGTTGAACTCGCGTTCAATGGTGTCTGCCATACCCAATGCCTTGAACTCGTCAACCCATACGCCATAGTTGTTGACAAACGGACCATCGGGACCTGCAGGACAGCAAATACACATGAGTGCAAATACACATTGAGTCGTGTGGCAGGCTTCTTTTTATTAGTTGGCCAAAGCAGCGCTACAAAGCAGTGCCAAGTAGGTTGTTCCTGATAAGTTGCAGGCAGACTGCCAATAGGCCAGCAGTCCACCATGGGAAGGATGTTTGACTGCAAGCATCACTACAACTCCCCACCCAATGAGCACCTTTTTCCAATGAGTGATTTGCTTACCTACTAGGCCGACATTCAGACCCTTTGATGCTAGGTGTGCCGCAAGGTAGATGCCTGCCGGGCCGCAGCCAACCACAGTTCAACCCTCCAACCGGAAGCAATACTACAATTATTCTGTAGGCACGCTTTTTACGAAGTGTGTTGCTTACCTGCTAGGCCGACATTCAGGCCCCTTGATGCTAGGTGTGCCGAAAGGTTGATGCCTGCCGGGCCGCAGCCAACCACAGTTCAACCCTCCAACCGAAAGCATTACTACAATTAAATCTTACTAAAAGCACTCTTTCTTCGAAGTGTGTTGCTTACCTACTAGGCTGACGTTCAGACCCTTTTCTGCTAGCTGTGCTGCAAGGTAGATGCCTGCCGGGCCGCAGCCAACAACAGTACAACCCTCCAACCGAAAGCATTCTCACAACCCAGCTAGATAGCACTGCGTCTACACAGTATGTTGTTTTGCTTACCTACTAGGCCAACGTTCAGACCCTTTTCTGCTAGCTGTGCTGCAAGGTAGATGCCTGCAGGCCCACAGCCGACCACTAGCGCATCAACACTACTGCCAGGCGCCAGTGGTGGCAGCTGAGATGCGATGCTGGGCTGCTTTGCATCCTGCTTGCTGGCCTGCGGATGTTGCAGTGTAACACACAGACAGATATGTGTTGAAGAGCAAACATTGAACAAAAGAGCGAAGCAATGCGAAGAGGAAGGGATGCATGACAGATACAGGGTGCAAGGGCACACAGCTGAGAGGCAAATGCTGGGCTGCTTTGTGTCCTGCTTGCTGGCCTGCAAATGCAACAACAGAAATGACAGCTTGACATGTTATAACATCTGCATCACTGGGATTTCAAACCTGCCGGGGCACACGATGTGCACCTGGCCTGCAGCCAGTTGATGGGGTTTGAGTGATCTGTGCCAGCTTGATCGTAGGAGCATTGCATTGCTGACACAGCAACCACAGAGCCATCATACAGTGTGTTGTAGCAACCGCTGCACAGATGTAAATCAAGCGCCAGCACATGTGCGCTGCAAGCACGTGTTACTGCCGTATGCTTTTTGCATCAAGGAATCACAGTGTCACCAGTTTGGGAAGCATTCTGAGCAGTCCAAGAGTGCTGTATGATGAGACGCAAAGTTATGAAGATTTTCGATATTCACCTGACACACAAAGCGCAGGACAAGTTCGTTGCAACGCAAAGTGTGGTGGAGGCAGAGTACCGGTGAAAGGGAAAGTTGGATTACCAGCAGGCACAGCTGAAGGCCTGCCAACACCGTAGCACTACCCTCTTACTTGCGCACACAAGCATAGCAAATCAAACCGCCGACACTTGAATATTCTGGTTCAAAATAGTTCAGCATAATCCAGCATTAGTGGTGACTTGGGTATGCACCACACAGAAAGGGTCACCAGGCATCTCAACACAGCGCTGGTCTCTACCTCACTCTGCACAACAGAAGCAACAGCAGCGAACACGGCGCTGCCACGCACCTGCTCCTGAACGAGTGGTGCTTCGTAGTGGCCCTCGCGAACGAGCTGATTGTAGTCCAGCGGGACAACGTCTGCTGCTGATGCTGCTGCTGGAGCTACTGCAGGCTCCGCAACAGCCCGCACGTTGATGCTGCGCCTGCTACCACATTTGGACACGGACGCCGCTGAAAACACTTTGCGGGCGTGTCTGCTATTCAGCTGCCCGGGGCTGATCTTGGTGGGGTTGATTTGCATGGCGTGCTTTTACAATACGCAGAAGCTACGTATGCAATATTCTCCTTGCTGAAACGAAGTATCTTATGGCAAACAATTCTGTCTTGCACACCATGAACCAATGCGTGGACACAAGTGCACCGGGGCTGGTGACAGGTACAAGATCACAGATACAGTATATCCCAACTTACATGCAAAGTTTTGTCGAGGCCGTTTGATGCCGTTGCGCACGCGTTCAACGGCAGATCGGGTTCAGGGTGCTGCAGGACGTTGTCAAAGTAACACACGTGTACAGCCTTGACACAGTGGCTCTGCTTGCAGGCTGATGTCTGATGCAGGTGTTCCATGGGGATCCAAGCAGGTGCTGCAGTGCTCAGTGCTTGATGCGGGGATGGGGGCTATCCACCAGGTTGACATGCTTGGACGCAAAAATTGGCTGGCATGTTCAAGTGCAATGAGTCTCGATTCCAAGTGCTGAACAATAACCTGGTCATTTCAATTGGGTTGAAGTATCTATCGTCGCAGAAAGGCCCTGTACTTAACATCACAAGCAGCAACAGTGCGTAGCGTGCTCCCTGCATGGTCTGACCTTGGAGATAATATTTAATGCTCTTACCGCCATCAACATGCTTTGTGGCAGGCCTACGCACCTGTGACGGAAGTGACATGCCACATGACGGCCCGCCATTACATGCTTTCGGCGTGCACCTGCCAGATGCACAGCTATTTTGTGACTTACTGTCTGGCTACTGTGCAATATAGCTTACAATTTGTTTGAGCCAAGTCAGCAGTCTGCAGCAATAATAGCAGCAGCAGCAGCAGCAGCAGTATGGCAAAGCGCTCCACAAAGGCCGCTGCTGGGACTGCGCGCAAACGCACCCGCAAAGTAGAAGAGGCAGACGAAAACGCAAACTTTTTTCTAGTAAACGACGACGAAGCGAAGAACCGTCAGCAGGAGAGCGAGGAGGATGAGGAGCAGCAGGAGACAGCAGAGCAGAAGCGCATCAGGCTAGGTATGTTAGAGGACAAAGATGAAGACGAGCATAAGCATGCAGCGGTATGTCGGGTGAATGCAACATAAGCAGAGGTTCGCAGCTGGCATCACCTGGCAGCAGCCACATCAGCAGAACAGCAGTGCATCAGGCTAGCTATGTGTGAGCACATGATAGACTAGCATAGGCATATGTCAGCGGCATGTCAGATGAATAAGCAGACAGGTCATATGCGGTGCTACCTGGAAGCCGTGGCAGCAGCCACAGCAGCAGAACAGACGCGCATGAGGCTAGGTGTGTGAAGAGCTAGTGCAATACAGCAGGTTGTATATGGTGTCACTGCTGGTGCTGTGAGATTGCTCTGAAGCAGAGGACAACAGCAAGCACCAATTTGCAGCGCTCAACAGCAGCAGCAGCGGCAGCAGAGCAGCAGCAGTGTGTCGGGCTGGGTGACTGAAGACACGCTGGAGAGTTTAAGACAGCAGCCTCACAGCGCAGGTCAATTATGTTGAATGCAGCTACACACGCTGCCTGTTCGGCCAAGCAGAGGGAAGAAGCTGTGGAGACTCACCAGCTGCAGCAGCTGCTGTATGACAGCGGCAAATCAGCAGGCGCCAAACCCAGTTTATCAGTACACACGACATTGTGTCACTCGCTTGAGCTCTAAGATCCACAACACAGAGCAAAGGCACGATGCATAAACAGCATGGTAGCTCCAATGCAGCTGCATATACTGGAGCCCATCTGAACAGCGCAGAGCACTTAGCACGCTCAGCAGCATCGGCAGGCACGACAGCATTTGTAGCTGAACAGTGCTGCTGCCGCTGCTGATGCTGCTGCTCTGCATTTGTTGCTGCAGCACGTGCCTACCTTGAGGACCTGCGGGCAGCCACCCAAGGGGGTGACGATGAGGATGATGGTGACGGTGCAGCAGCAGTTGGGCTTGATGATGATGAGCTAGCAGAGAAGCTGCGGCAAGATGCTTTGGAGGTCGGTACAGGTTCTCTTTTTTTCCAGGCCATTCCATGTCTATTGCTTATTTGCCTTACTGTGCCCTGGACAACATAGGCTTTGATTGCGGGACAGTTGTGATGCTTGTGCTTTTGTATGCATATGGCAAGTGTTGCATATGGATGGTGAAGGTGCAGCAGCAGCAGCAGCAGCAGCAGCAGCAGCCGGGCTTGATGATGATGATGAGCTGGCAGTGAAGCTGCAGCAAGATGCCCTGGAGGTCAGTACTGGTTCTCTTTTGTTCAGGCCATTCTATGTCACTTTGTTGCTTTTTTTGCCTCACTGTGTGCTGGGCAACATAGGCTTTGATTGCGGGACAGTTGTTACGCTTATTCTTTTGTATGCATATGGCAAGTGTTGCATATGAGATGGTGCAGCAGCAGCAGCAGCAGCTGGGCTTGATGATGACGAGCTAGCAAAGAAGCTGCGACAGGATGCTCTGGAGGTGAGTGCATACAGATACCTTCAAGCCATTTCATGCCGTTTCATGTTATTCTTTTCGCTGCACTGTATCTGCTGGGCAACATACGCTGCAATGGCAGCTTATGTGCAAACCCCACTCATTGGATGCGTCTGTGAATCTGATGCCGCAGCGTGTATGTACGGCAGTCACAGGGCCACCTGCAGCGCTGCTAACTTGGTTGCCCGCTCATTGTATGTGCCTGCCTGTTGCCATCTCATCGTGCTCACCTTTTTCTGATGCTGCTGTATTCAGGCCCAAGGCCGACTGCAGCGCCGCTTGGCGCACCGGCTGCTGCTGCCGCAGCAAGCAGCAGCAGCAGCAGGCCCCAGCAGCAGCAGCCGCAGCAGCAGCGCGTTGTACGGCACCGGGCGCTTCATGCGGGCTCACAGGCTGAGTCCAACGGCGCTTGCGCTGTCAGCGGATGAGGCGACTGCTTTCACGGTGTCCAAGGATGGCAGCATACTGAAGTGGGACGTGGAAACAATGCAGCGGACGCAGCTTGTGCGGTAAGCGGTGGGCGTGGTTTATCGTTGCCCAGCCGCAGCTTGTAAGTAGCACAGACACAGCTGTGATATAAGGTCGTTGCATGTCCCAAAAGTTTGTGCCCACAGCTGTCAGCGGATGAGGCGACTGCTGTCACGGTGTCCAAGGATGGCAGCATACTGAAGGGGGATGTGGAAACGATGCAGCAGATGCAGCTTGTGCGGTAAGCGGTGGTGGCTATTCACTGCTGCCCCAGCAGCAGCATTTGAAGCAGCACAGCCACAGCGCTGAGCTGCAAGGGTTGAGCTTTGAACCCTTTCACTTGATATTTTTGGTGTGAGGATTTGCAGTACACTGTTCTGGAGAGGTCAGAGTCAGGAGCTGAGTGTTTCAGGCGAAAGCAGTGCTGCTCTGCACTGCACTGCACTCATAATCCTGTGGGTTACTGCATGCCCTGCAGGCCTGGCAGTAAGGACCTGCAGGCCGTCTGTTTCCGCATTTGCATGTGCCTGAGACATCTGGGTGCAGCAGGGGCTGCTGCACTCATTGTTTGTGATGGTTTCCTGTGTTTGCTGCATGCACTGCAGGCCTGGCAGTAAGGATCTTGTTCAGATCTGCAGCCTGTTTTTTCAATGGCCGCATTAACATCAATGCTGTGTGCTTCTGATTCCTTGCATTGCATTTGCTGCATGCTCTGCAGGCCTAGCAGCAAGGCAGCCAAAGCGGCAGCAGCAGCAGGCACCACAGCAGACTGGGTGCAAAAGGGGCCGTGCACTGCATTCATGGTTTTGAACCTTCCTGTGTTTGCTGCATGCCCTGCAGGCCTGGCAGTAGGAATCTGCAGGCTGCCCCTGCTCCTGCCTTGACCTGTGCCTGTTGTTTGAAAGCATGTGTAACATAATGTGTGTCTGCTGCGTGCTCTGCAGGCCTGGCAGCAAGGCAGCTAAAGCGGCAGCAGCAGCAGCAGGCACCACAGCAGACTGGGTGCAGAAAGGCCCGCGCATGAACCCCACTAGCAGCCTGCTGGCAGCAGCAGTGAGCAGCGACGGCAAGTTCCTGGCGGTGGGGGGCGGCGATAAGATGGTGCATGTGTTTGAGGCAGGCAGCGGGACACACGTGCAGGTGAGGGTGGGACCCTGCAAGCATGCAGCAGCACCCACCAATCAATCAATCACATAGTGTTTAGCAAGTAGGGGGGCAACCAGCCTATCTTCATGTAGGAACTCCTGGGAGTTTTGTGTGATTACGTCATAGTTTGAGGTGACTTGGCTGGCAAGATGGTGCATGTGTTTGAGGCAGGCACCGGGTCACACGTGCAGGTGAGCGTTGTGCTGCTGTACGACTCGTGCTTGTGTTGCTTGCTACATTGTCCTGGGGTTGCTACATCGTCCTGTGGTTGCTGGGTGTGTGAGAATGTCAGTTATTCTCAGCAGGTTTGGGCGAGCAGCGCACAAGTCCTACCAGCAGCCTGCTGGCAGCAGCAGTGAGCAGTGACGGCAAGTTTCTGGCGGTGGGGGGCGGCGACAAGATGGTGCATGTGTTTGAGGCAGGCACCAAGACGCACGTGCAGGTGACTAGATCATAATTCTTGACTTGACTTGAAGTTTTGTGTTTTAGTCATGTGCGCGGTGGGGGGCGGCGACAAGATGGTGCACATGTTTGAAGCCGGGACTGGGACACACGTGCAGGTGAGGGTGGGACCCTGCAAGCATGCAGCAGCACCCAACAATCAATCAATTACATAGTGTTTAGCAAGTAGGGGGGCAACCAGCCTATCTTCATGTAGGAACTCCTGGGAGTTTTGTGTGATTGCGTCATAGTTTGAGGTGACTTGGCTGGCAAGATGGTGCATGTGTTTGAGGCAGGCACCGGGACACATATGGTTCCTGGCGGTGGGGGCGGTGACAAGATGGTGCATGTGTTTGAGGCAGGGACGGGGACACACGTGCAGGTGAGTGTCATGCTGCTGTACAATTCGTGTTTGTTTTGCTTGCTACATTGTCCTGGCGTTGCTGGGTGTGTGAGAGTGTGTCAGTCATTCCAAACAGCAGGCCACAGCGAGCAGCGCGCAGTTCCTACCAGCAGCCTGCTGGCAGCGGCAGTGAGCAGTGACGGCAAGTTCCTTTCTTTTGTTTCTGGCGTTTCTGGCGGTTGGCGGCGGCGACAAGATGGTGCATGTGTTTGTGGCAGGCACGGGGACACACGTGCAGGTGAGCCCTATCTGCAAACGGGAACTGCTCGGGTTTTGTGAGATTTTGTTTTGTTTCAAAGTGGCTTGGCTGACAAGATGCTGCGCGTGTTTGAGGCAGGCACAGGCACACACGTGCAGGTGAGCTCTATCTTGTGCAATCCTATCTGTGGTTGTCTTCTGCTTTGCTGCCATTACTGCACTGCAGATAAACCTCAGCAATGCGGTCGATGCAGCAGTGCCGCGTCATCGATTCCTTCTTCAAGCAAGATTGGCCCTTGTATGCCTATATAGTATCGATTCGTCACTGACCAGCTCCTGTCCAGTGCCTGTGCCTGCTGTCTTGCAGAGCTACCCGGGCCACAGGGACCAGGTGTCAGGCCTGGCCTTCAGGGACGGCAGCCACACACTCCACAGCTGCTTTGCTGCCATTACTGCACTGCAGATCAAGCCTCAGCAACGTGGTTGATGTCAGTGTGTCCCTGCCAACTGCTGTCTACTGGCTGTGCCTGCTGCCTGTGCTGCTGCGTTGCAGAGCTACCCAGGCCACAGGGACCAGGTGTCAGGCCTGGCCTTTAGGGATGGCAGCCACACGCTACACAGCCGCGGCTGTGCTGCCATTACTGCACTGCGGATCAAGCCTCAGCAACGTGGTTGATGTCAGTGTGTCCCTGCCAACTGCTGTCTACTGGCTGTGCCTGCTGCCTGATGCATTGCAGAGCTACCCGGGCCACAGGGACCAGGTGTCAGGCCTAGCCTTTAGGGACGGCAGCCACACGCTCTACAGCTGCGGCTTTGACAGGACTGTCAAGATTTGGAGCCTCGATGACAGCGCGTACGTGGACACCCTGTTTGGGCACCAAGCGGAGGTGTTTGCAGTGGATGCGGCACGGGCAGAGCGCGTCGTGAGCGTGGGCCACGACCACACATGCAGGTGAGAGGAACTGGGTTGCGATAAAGCTGAGGATCAACTGCTTATGCTGACCGGGTGTCCGTCTGGCGTCAGCGCGGGTGTGCATCTGCCGGTGCTTGTGCCGGTGCGTGTGCCGGTTGCTGGTGTGCTTGTGGCGATGCGTGACCACACATGCAGCTGAAAGGCCTAAGATAAGCTGAGGATCAACTGCTTATACTGACCGGCTGTCCGTCTGGTGTCAGCGCGGGTGTGCATCTGCCGGTGCTTGTGCTTGTGCCGGTGCGTGTGTCGGTTGCTGGTGTGCTTGTGGCGGTGCATGACCACACATCCAGGTGAGAGGCTCAAGAAAAGCTGAGGGTCAACTATTCCTTGATTAGGCTGATTGGCGGTTTGGAAGGCTCCTAGCTGCAGTGCTGGTGTGAAGTTGCCGGTGTTGAATGTGCCTGCGCAGTACAAGTTGTTGTGCAGCAGGTCGCTGCTCTGTGCTCTGACTGCCTGTTTTGAAGTTTGCAGTTGCTGCTGCTGCTGCCATCAGGCTGTGGAAGATCCCTGAGGAGAGACACATCGTATTTGCTCTGTGCCCTGACTGATTTATTGCTGCTGCTGCTGCTGCCACAGGCTGTGGAAGATCCCTGAGGAGAGCCACCTGGTGTTCAGGAGCCCCAGCATGGCGCAGTACGCGGTGTCATACGTGACAGGCAACGAGTGGGTGTCTGGAGGCGCAGACGGATCGCTGCAGGTGCGTATGTTGAGATGTTCTCACATGTGATGGTCTGTTCTGGTCAGTAAATGCAGTACGCAATGTCATGACAGGAAACAAGGGGGTATTCACCATTGGATCTTCCATGATGGCCCGCAAGTTTCACTGCAGGTGATCTTGCTGACATGGTATGAGCTCTTGTGATTATGTTCACTTGACGCTGTGGTCATGTAAGATTGCACTGCTGTAACAGCAGCAGCACTCTAGCAGGACAGCAAGCAGGGCCACCCGACCTGTATGCAAGGCCGCCGTGCCCACTGCTGTGCGTGATTGGTTGTGAGTGTGTGTTGCCTCATGCCGCGTTCTGCGCTCTCTGCTGCTGCTGCAGGTGTGGAACACTATGAAGAAGAAACCGCAGAGTGTGTACCGCGGTGCACACGTCAGCCGCAGCAGCAGCAGCGACGCACAAGCAGCAGCAGCAGCAGACCCTGCAGACGCAGGCGACGCCGACGCAGCAGCAGCAGCAGCAGCAGTGTCCAGCAAAGGCAGCTGGAGCACCGCCAATGTAGACACTCCGGGCTGGATCCAGTCGATCGCGTCCTGTAAGGGATCTGAGATCATCGCGAGCGGGGCAGGTGACGGTTACATTCGGTTGTGGGCGGTGCAGCCGAGCCGTCACGGCAGTGCAGGCTCGTTGCGGCCTGTTGGGGCGTTGCCTGCTGCTGGATTCGTGAACGGGCTCGCGCTAGGCAGGTCTGGCAAGCTGTGTGTTGCAGCGCTTGGGCAGGAGCCGCGGTTGGGGCGGTGGGGCTGGGTGGGGAATGCGCGTAATGGGTTGCTGGTGCACAGATGGGAGTTGGCGGATGAGGCTGGCAGCGATGATGAGTGATGTGTGAGGTGTGCTACACAGGAGTTTGTGGTATGCTTGCGCCACTGGGCGCTGTTGCTGGCCCACAGCGGCTGTAGCGCATTGTGCTGGCTGGTGTACAGTTGATGCCGCATCAGTGATGGGCACGGATCACACATGCAGAGGTGCATGTGCAGATGGCTGTTTTATTTTGGTTTGGTAGCGACCCATGAGTTATCAGCTTGTCAGGGGTGCTTCTACGTGCAGTGGCCGTGCAGCATGTGCATTTGAATGCGCGCATATGAATGTTGTGGCATGTGTATCTGCAGTGCTGGATGTTGCTGGGATCTGCGCCCAGGCTCCAGATCTCATGCTTTCCTTAGCATGAAACGCCTTTTTGTGAGCCTGGGTCATGCTTGCAAAGTCGGTTGACGTTCAAACTGATGCAGGTTGGTGTGTGTGTGCCTTGACGCACCCAGCCGGCAGGCACGTCTCGAGTGACGGGGCGCCATCGCAGCATGGCCACGCGCTTGCATTGACACAAGACCATACAAGAAGTGATGTTGATGCACAGACCTGCACAAGTTCTGTGCGTTACGTCTGGCATCATCGACGATGACTGGCTGACTGTGTGCACATACATAATCGGCCGTCCATTAGCAGTCAGGAGCTGGGCGCACCATCTTGTCAGCGAAGGCGAGTGAATAGATCGTGTGCTTTCTGAAGGTGCTTGCGCAAAAGAACTCTGTTTGCTTGTTGAACTCAAAACCTCAGTTGAGGGCTTCACCTGCCTCACGACTACTTGTCCCGGGGACCGCATTCAGCTGGGTCACAGTCCTTGGTGTAGATCTCGTTCAACCACATCGTTAAAAAAAAACACCTACACCAGCCTGCCAACCTCGCCTGCTGCTGGTGAAATGCTCACCAGGCCCACTCAGGTCCTTCAGCTTTCCATCAACAATAGCAAGAAACATAATGTATATAGTAGTAGAGGGCCTGCGCTGGTTCAGCTCCCAAAGAGACTGATTGGGCTTTCTCCAGCTCAAATCCAGGTTGGGACAGTCGCAGCGCCTCTCAGCGATATTGAGCGCCAGAATGCAGAAAGGTAGGCTACATTCAGCCAACTTGGGTGCTTCGCTTCTCCAGTGAGCGAGTTTGAGCAAGTTTCACTCTCTGCGGCAGGCGGAGGGCCTATGAGGAGAAGCTGGCTCAGCAGAGGGCTGAAGAAGAACAACTGAGCACTGGAGCTGCGTGGTGAGCTGATTTGTATGCGAATCCAGCGTGGCCAGTTGGTCGCTCATCAACGATGGAAGGCAGCAGGCGCTTTGTCTGACAGCTCCAGGTGCTCTCGCTCAGCTTGTTATTGCCTCGGTCCTGCGTACTTGGCGCATCTCGACGCTGAGTACCCTTGCAAAGTGCCTTCAGGCTGTGTTCGAGTCAGGCAGCACTAGACGCCCAGCTCCTCGAATCGTCTGACCTGGACGCGGCTACGCCTTGTGCTGTATCTGCAGGTGGGAGGTGGAATGCCCGCCCAACATGATCAACGTGGCAAGCGTGGATCAGCTCAAGGTGCGAAGCAGCAGCGGCAACTTGGCAGCAGCATTCCCTCCCTGAGCAGCAGCTTCACCACAGATGCTTCAGATGTGCCGGTTGTGTGGCCACATCACTGGTCCTTGCTGCCACAATCACAGAGTTGGCAGAATCACAGAGAGGGAGATGTCGCAGCATTGAACTTGCAGGCACAGTGTCTGCATCGCCTGTTGGGACGCATTGCTTCTTGCTGCATGGCTGGGTCAACTGTAGTGCTTGACGTGCTGGGATTCCAGCAGGGCCTGCACCGTTGTTGCTTTGCCATACATCAAGACGCGGTTTCTTTTGCAACGGCTGCAGCAGCTGCCCAGCTTGCACATCATGTGTTGGCAGCTGCTATTTTTGGGCCCTCTCCACGCAGAACTGCAGCCACACCACTGGAAAGACTGCTGTGCTAGCATACAGCAGCAGCACTGCTCCCTCTCCCTTGCAAGCATCCATGGATCACTCTACCACCGCCACTCTTCCCGTAGTATACCTCACTTCATCTCATCCGTCTTACACCTGCATCTTGACATTGCTTCTCATCTCTTCCTGCAGACCACGGTGGAAGCCGAGTGCGCGGCAGGCAAGCTGGTGGTGGTCAACTTCTTCGCGCCCGAGTGCTACGCCTGCAAGTCGATGCAGCCCAAGCTGCGCCAGATCGCGCGCGACAACCTAGATGCAGTCTTCCTCAAGGTCAACGGCCTGGTGAGTAGTAGTATGTTACAAACTGAGAAGAGACGCCAGAACATGACAGGCTGTCGGCAGCGAGCAAGTGGGTGGCGCCGGTGCTGCTGTTTTGCTGCTGCTGAGCTGGCACGCTGGTGTGGACCTTGACTTGCGCACACAGCAGTCGTTGCAGTAGAACTGATACGGCTGTGTCTGCTTGCTCATGCCCGCCCCTGCTCTCGGCATGCGTCAACACCTGGCAATTGCTCGTTTTCCAGCAGCAGTATCCAGTGCGCAACAGCTCCCTTACATGCTACTGCTGGTTGTCGCTGCTGCAACTACCTGCAGGTGGGCGACCTCATGCAGTACGTTGAGGCGATGCAGATCACACGCATCCCCTACTTCCACTTCTACAAGAATAACAAGCGCGTTGCGGAGTTCAGCGCCAACATGCGCCCCGACAAGCTCGCGCTGCTGCGCGCGGAGATTGCTGCACACAAGGAGCCACCCGTGCTGCAGGCAGACACCAGCAGCTACCAGACGCTGGAGGCGTGAAGCAGCTTGCAGGATGGCCTGGTGCCTGGTGCTTGCAGGAGCTGGGACAGCTGGCGGCTTGCAGGACAGCTCGCAGTTGGCTGCCCTGTCAGCAGCTGGTGGGACTGTGTGCTCCGTCAAGCAGGCAGCTGTGCAGTTGGTGACGATGGGCCGCAGCAGCGTGTGTGGACATGTGCTGCAGCAAACAACTGAAGCCCGTGGGATTCTGGGTTTCCCGAGCTTGTACCTGGCTTGTGTTTACTCGTGAGTGTATGAACTGTGTGGGGCGTGTGTTGCGCGCGCTGGCCTGTGGAAAGCTGCGCCTGTTGCGTTTGTTACTTCAGGCCGCGGCGAGGGCAGCAGCAGCAGCAGTGCGCTTGCGAGTGTGTTGTATGAGCAGCAGCGCTGGATGTACAGGCAGGGACATCAACACAAGGCATGCAGGCAGGCCGCCAGGGGGGTGTGTAGCATAAACGCCTGCGCCATCTGCCGGTGTATTTACTGCGCGCATCTACCCGGATTGAAGCCTGCAGCTGTTGCGTGTGTCCTCCCTGTGCTGCAGTTTTGCGTGTGCTGCTCAAAAATGTACACTGCCATGGCATGCGTGCCGTTTTTTTTTTTGTGTGTGAACATTATGTTCTGGTGGTTCGAGGGTGTGGCTGCAGCACCCCTTTTGCGTGCGATTTTGTGTGCAAGGGTGCATCCGCTGCACGGTTTTCCCCCTGTTTCTGTTGCAGGCGCGCCGGCCTTGCTTGTCCTCATCATGCTGAGCGAGCATCGTCGGTGTTGCTGAGGGTATTGATCTCGCGTGGTTTGGGGTCCGTGGTCTACTTTCTGTACAATGCTTAGCGCTCACAATTTGTGGATGGCTACTGGCCTGTTGGTTTACGACTGGCCCCTGAGATTGTGAATTGTTCTGCGTTGGGATGCATGCATGCAGAGACCTGATTGTGGGGGTGTCGGAACACTTGGCGCAACTGTGGAGAGATGTCCCTACATTTGAGTCTGGTGTGCATGCATTGCCCTGTGTTTTACTCGTAGTGGGGTATCGATGGAGTAGCTGCGTGTTCTCTGCCCAGCACCCACGGTTGCGCACTTGGCTATCTTCTGCTGTGTTACGCTAGCCGTCTGTGCTTCGACCTTTCAGCTTCCTGCACCAGTTGCCTGCAGCACATCAGTTGCTCCCTGGTTTTGGCATGCACGCATGCATGGACTGAGTTGCTCGTTTCATGACTTTGTCTTGTCTAGCGGTGTGATTGGTATCGGTATCGCTATGAGCGGCTGCCGCCCCGCTACCGTGCAATGCGCGCACACCTGGCAACTCCAGCTGCACGCAGGCGACATTCGCTGTGCAGCTGCTACGGGCGTGCATGCGCCCGCTGCAGCATTGTGCTTCCTCATCAGATGCATGCAGTGGTGTGCACGCACGGCTGTCTTCATGCGGGGCGGCGCGGGGGCAATCCCTACCTACCAGCACCCATTTGATATGCTTATCACGTGCACTCTATCTATGTATAAGTTGCTGGACGGCTAGTCGGCTGAAGCGGTGATACACGGTCTTTGACTATGTATGCAGAGGTGTGTTACGCATAAGGTTGCAGCTGGTGTTGCTCCTGGTTTCGTGGCAGGCTCGCGCAAGCGCGGTCGCCTGGGCAGATGGGGCAAGTTGTCGTACTTGTTGGTCTGTCCTGTGCTTGTTCAGTGATATGTTCTGGATATGCATGAGTGTAGGCAGCTGCTGCTGTGCTTGGCCTGCTTGGTGCTGGCTTGGTGACATCATCAGCTTGCGTTATGCTGTTAGTATTTGAAGATGTGAAGGCCTGGATTGGAGTGGGGATTGGCTGTTCAGCAACATGCAGGCATGCTGTTGAGTCTGCAGCACGTGCATGCTTGGTGCGCGTAGCTGCGCCCGCTGCTGCCTGTCATTGATTGCAGTTTTGTGTGCGGCATGTGTATACGTACGTGGGTTTGCTGTCTCTCTGTCTCTCTCTTCCTTCCCCTGTTGTGCTTTGTTTGAGGCTGGAGGCATTCTTGAGGCTGAGGCATTCTTTGTGCTGGCGTGTTCAGCGCCAGATTTTGATTCAGAAGAAGGCAGAAAGCACGAGGGCTTGATTCCACAGACCCTGTGGGCATGACGGCGCCCTCTCTGCTTGGGCTGGTGATAGCAATTGACAGCACGTTCAACAATGAAAGCAGGCGTGTCGGGCAGCTGCTAGTGCTGCTAGCCGTGTATGGCGATGCACAAGAGCTGGGGTTTAGGTAAAACCTAAACGCCGTACATGTGCGTCAGGTTGCCCAGCTGCACTGGCAGCCACAACGGCACGCCTTTGTGGACCAACGCTCCTGCAGACCGCAGGTGGCCCGGCAAGTGGCTGTTTGCTGTCGGCTGGTTGGCTTCAGTGTTTTTTGATGGATTGATCTGCAATGCTGTGGTTCAGTTTCAGTGGCTTCTAACATCTTGTGTCTCAGTAGTAGACTGTGATAGGCAGTCATGCTGCCCAAGCTGGCAGGGTTCTGCTGTCTGTCAGCGGTTGAGCATAGCGTTGCTCGACCAATGACAGCAGCTCCTGTGCTACAGCTTGCAGCTTTGATGCTGACGCAGGCAATGTCTCTATTTGGCTGTCTTGAATCTTCATTCCTTTTCCACGTACTGTGTTGTTGGTTTGACCCCTGTTGGCTTTCGGGGCGTGCTAGTGCGAATGCTCTGCCTGTGTGTGCTCTTGCGATCTGCAGCTGCAGGCATAGCTCGCTGCAATCGTTCGTGGAAAGCTGGGGTCTACAGACCGAGTCCAGACATGTCTGGCAGTGCATGCAGCAGCTGTGGTGTCGTCGTGTCGGCACTCCAACATATGGTGTGTGAGCGGTGGGTGCAGTGTGCAAGGAGAGTTGGGGCATATGTCGCAGAACACACCAGCTGGGTGTCTCTCTGGTGGGTGGCAATCCTTGGTGTGGCGTCCCTTTCAAGCAGGGGCCTGCAGCTATATGTACATGCATGCTAATGGTGTGCAAGCCCTGATGGGGACTGCTTTCTGCTGCCTTATTGGCCTAGGCAGCGCAGCAACATGAACGGATGCATTGTGTGGATGCTGTCCTCTGTAAGGTGCCTGCATATGTGCTGTTGCACACATGATGCGGCTCTCTATGCTGCTCTGTGGGTGTGTATGTTTACAGGAGCAGTGAAGCAGTGCACAGATGCCCCACCTGCAAAGCTACGTATGTGGCCTGGGGAGCAGCAGAGGGACTCTTTCTCTGCAGCCTTCTTAGGTAGCGGGCTTTGCACTGTAGATATGCTCGATTGCCAGCTCACATGCAGGAGCGCATGTGACTTTTGGGTCTGTAAAGACGACTTTACAAACCACCACAAAACATGCATGCACCGAAGGCGGGCGCGCTTTCAGCCAGAGATACGTTATGTTGTATGGAGTGAGGTCAGCTCGGCTTTTGCATGTGCGACCATATCAGTGTACACGCAGGGGCATCCTCCCCTCACTCTGTCTTGTTGTTTCCAGTTCATACTTGCTACTACCAGCTTCTACCACCGCTGCTGCTACTGCTGCTCCATCTGTGGCGGCAGTTGTCTGTACGGTTGTGTGCATTGTGCATCACTCGTCACTTGTCCAAACAGAGCAGGAAGCCGCAGGAAGGCTCCTGGCCACAGCAGTGCATTGCTGCAGTTGCCAGGAGTGCTGCTTGGCTAGATGCGCTGCTCCCTTCAACTTGCAGGGAACAAGTTGAACTTGTACTGGGCAGTGCTTCGCTCTGTGTTTCACTGTTCACGCCAGCATGTGTATAATGCTGCACAACAAACAAGTAAACTGCAGATCGCCAACTGGCTATTTGTACATGGCCAGCATGCAGCCTGTGTGCTTGAGTGTTGGTTGCACCTGGCCCTTGCTTCCTTGTGTATCTGTTGTGTATGTGGCTAAACCAGAGGGCCAACAATAAAGACGAGTACTAAGAGTCATTGTTTATCTAGGAGAGAGTAGTATGCTGTAACATGTTGAAACATATCGACCATTGCCAATGCCATTGGAAACCTTTACACGCCAGCAGGCTGTCAGCTGTCACAAAGGATGCAGTGCCCTGGGCAGTGCATCTCATACGTGAACAGTCTTGGATGCGCCAACCTGCTAGACAGTCCTAGGTTTGAGTTCAGCATTCGCGCACTGTGCTTTGCACCGTGCGATTACTGCAAGGCATGACATCGGGCCTTGCCAAGTTGGCGAGTCCAGCCACTGGCCACACGGTGTGGACAACAGCTGCCACGTGGACTGGAGATGGCCCAGGCGACAAGAAGGAGCATGAAGCCCAGGCTGCTTGTCAGACGAATTCAAAAGGCGTTTAGATAACAACACGACACAATGGTTGGAGTAGCACTCCCGACATTGAGCCTTGTCATACCGTTGAACACGGATAATCAAAAGTTCTCCACGTTACTTCAAGGGCTACACAAGTATACATCGCGCAACAAATCTGGCGAATGCTTTCGGTGTCATACTTTCTTTTTAATATGTTTACGGCAGTATTTAGCGGCTGTTCCACGATTGCCAACATACTTTCTGGCAGTAGCGGAGCTACTCTGAATACTGCAGCTTCACAGCTGTAAGCAACGTCACAGTGTGGCTATATGTGAGTACAATGAATGTGGTTGGCTTGCGGCCTGCCGGACGGCCTGTCCTCGGCAGTGACACCTGCTCAGTTGGCTACTGTATTGTAGCAGCACTGCAAGCATGCTAACGGAACCGGGAGCAGCGAACTTACATCAACATAGTTTATTAATGCTTGCAGTGAAATTTTGTCTGCTGCTGAGGTCCATCTTAGGTTGCAGTGCATGCCCTGCACAAAATTTGACAAATGCTGCAGCAGCGCTGCTGTTCAACAGATTTTCCTATTCATCTCCATACCCCACCATACAAACAAGCAATTCCTCATGCTCGCACCTTACCCCGTGCAGGCCACCTGCCTGCAACACTCCAGCAGTCAACCGACAGTCAAACTTGGTCAACCGCTGCCACATCCAGCACCATGCCTCAGCAGAGTTCTTGCAAGCAGCAGGGGGCCCCACCAAGCTCTGCAGGCGCTTGCAAAGCACCCAACCCATCAAGGGGTAGCCCTGGCTCCAAGTCTGGCCCTGGCCTCAGCCAAAATCCTCCTGCATTTGGCCTACTTAGCCAAAAGCCCAACAGTATCCCTGCTCCAGACTCTGACAGGGCAGAGGCATCACACCGGGAGCTGCTGCAGCAGCAAAAGTTAGTGCAGGAGGCAGAGCAGCTGCAGAAGCGTATGCAGCAGCAGCAGGCACAGCAGCAGCCCCAAATGCTGAACCAGCAGCTGCTGGAGGAGAAGATGCAGGAGCTGCTGCAGACGCGTTTGCAGCAGGAGGAGGCTGCTGCGCAGCGTGCTGCTGCTGCGGCAGCTACAGCAGCAGCAGGGCTACAGGGTCCACCACCTGGCTGCAATCAGCAGCAGGAGTCTGGCCCTGTGTTAGATGCGGCACACCAGCAGCGGCTGCAGAATATGCTGCAGCAAGCGCAGCAGGCTGCAGCGCAGCGTTCTACAGCAGCAGCAGCAACAGCGCCACCACCAGCAGCAGCAGCAGGGGGGCTCAAGGCTCTTGTGCCTGAGTTCAACCAGCAGCCAATGGCAGGCGCGGGCTTCAAGCCACAGCGAATGCCAGGCGCGGGGAGCAAGCCAACGCCGCCAACGCCTGGGCCAGGCTTTGGGTATGGCCAGCCGCCCATGCCAGGCGCGGGGCGCAAGCCAACGCCGCCAACGCCGGGCTTTGGGTATGACCGGCAGCCCATGCCAGGCGCAGGGCTCAACCAGCAGCCAATGCCAGGCTTTGGGATCAACCATCCGCCACTGCCAGGCGCGGGGTTCAACCAGCAGCCAGCGTCAGGCTTTGGGTTCAACTGGTCGGACCAGCCGCCCCGGGGGCGCAAGCCAACACCGCCAACGCCGGGCTTTGGGTATGGCCAGCCGCCACTGTCAGGCTTTGGGTTTGACCAGCACCCACTGCCAGGCGCGGGGTTCAAGCCGCCGCCAACGTCAGGCTTTGGGTTTGACCAGCAGCCAATGCCAGGCGCAGGGATCAACCGCCCGCCAAGCTGGGGGCGCAAGCCAACGCCACCAACGCCAGGCTTTGGGTATGGCCAGCCGCCAATGCCAGGCTTTGGGTTTGACCAGCCGCCCATGCCAGGCTCGTTGTTTAACCAGCCACCAGTGCCAGGGTTGGGATCTGACCAGCCGCCAGTGCCAGGCTTGCTGTTTGACAATCCGCCAGTGCCAGGCTTGCTGTTTGGCAACCCGCCAGTGCCAGGCTTGCTGTTTGACAACCCGCCAGGGCCAGGCTTGCCTTTTGACAACCCGCCAGTGCCAGGCTTGCTGTTTGACAACCCGCCAGTGCCAGGCTTGCTGTTTGACAACCCGCCAGTGCCAGGCTTGCTGTTTGACAACCCGCCAGTGCCAGGCTTGCTGTTTGACAACCCGCCAGTGTCAGGCGCGGGGTTCAATCAGCAGCCTAGTGTTTTCCCTGGCGTAGATGTGGCAGAAGCAGCGCGCCAGCAGCTGCTGCAGGAGTTTGCTGCGTGGAGCTCTGCAACAGCAGCTGCTGCTGCTGCAGCAGCAGCAGTGCTGGAGAGTCCTGCACCTTGGGGCAGCCAGCAGCCGCACACTGTCCTAGATTTTGCTGCGGCAGAACAACAGATGCGGAAAGAGCAGGAGCTGGAGCAATGGTTTGCACAGCAGCAGCAGCTTCTGGACGACAAGAACCGTGTGTTGATCCGGGCGCCACCATCTACGAGCAATCCAAGGTTCATGTTTGGCTCGGGATACTTCATAACATCTCGCGAGCACCTAGCCGCAGCACACCAGTCGGAGCTGCAGAGATTGAGGGAGCAGCAGCGGCTATCTGCTGCTGCAGCAGCAGCAGGACGGCCAGCATCGTCGGTGTTTCCTGCACCTGGGTTCAGCCAGCAGCAGAATCTTGGCTGTGGGCTCAACCAGCAGTCTTCTTGTGGCCCTGGGTTGTGGCCGCAGCCAAACTTGGGCACAGAGTCGCTTGCAGCTTACATGCAGCGGCTGCAGGAAATGCAGCAGCAGCAGCAGCACTCTGCAGCACCACCACCGCCACCACCACCACCGCTGCCTCCAGCAGCAGCCGGGCCAGAGGGTCCTGCTCTTGGGAGAAGTCAACAGCCAAACTTCTCTTACCTGGAACTGGATGCAGCACAACAGGATAAGCTTCAAGAGCAGCAGCGGCAGGCGCTGGAGCAGCAGATGCAGCAGCAGCGATCACGGATCCAGCAGCAGATGCAGCAGGAGGAGTCAATGTTTCAGCAGCAAAAGCAGCAGATGAATGAGCAGCGCGGTGTGTTTGTGCCAGCGCCGCCAACTAGTGGGCACAAGCCATGGGTGCTGTTTGGCTCGGGATATTACAAGAGAGATATTGATGAGTTGGCTGCAGCACACGAGCTGAAAATGCAGCGCCTATCAAGGGAGCTGCAGCAGCTCCCTTTTTGCTTCTTGTTCAACAAGCAGAAAACTTCTGGCCCTGGGTTCAACCTGTTGGGCCAACAGCCAGATCTCTTTGCTGCGGCATACCAGCTGCTGAAGGAGCCCCCGCTGCAGTATGCTGAGCAGAGCTGTAAAGCAGCAGCAGCAGCAGCAGCAGCACCAGTAACAGCAGCACCAGAGGTTCCTGCTCCTGCATGCAGCCAGCAGCAGCAGAAGCAAGTGGCTAAGCAGAGCTCTGCAGTTGCCGCAGCTGGTGTCAGCCAGCAGCCTGCTGAGTCAGCATCTGGCTCACAGCCCACCCCAGCAGCAGCAGAAGCAGCAGAGGTTCCTGCACCTGCACGCAGCAAGCAGCCTGCTGAGCCAGCGCCCGGCTCACAGTCAACCCCAGCAGCAGCAGCAGCAGCAGAGTTTCTTGCACCTGAATGCAGCAAGCAGCCTGCTCAGCTAGTGTCTGGCTCAAAGCTGACCCCAGCAGCAGCAGCAGCAGAGGTTCCTGCACCTGCACGCAGCAAGCAGCCTGCTGAGCCAGCGCCCGGCTCACAGTCAACCCCAGCAGCAGCAGCAGCAGCAGCAGCGGTTCCTGCACCTGCACATAGCAAGCAGCCTTCCAAGCCTCACAGCCTCTGCTGCCGCTGGGCTGATTGCGAAGTCATCATGACCAAAGGGGAGTGGCTGCAGCGCATGCTGGCCTGGCAGCAGCAGCTGATCGCAGAGCAGGGCTCAGCAGCAGCAGAGGCGGCAGAGGCAGCAGCCGGTTTCTGGTGCAGGCCACATGAATGAGCCATGAAGAGACGTGTTGGCTGCCTCGCAGGCGTTGCTGCAGCAGTGCCACGTGCCAGTGTAGGCAGCAAAGGCGTCTAGATCTATATGGCAGCACCGTGCTGATGATCTTGAAGATGTCTGCACCAGCAGCACCTAGACGCATGATGCGGCTGCTTAGTAGCAGCATTCATGTACCCTACTGTACCGTACAGGCTGAAATTTAGTGCAGGCCGCATGCATGAGCCACGGAGGGAGGTGTGTGGATTGCCTTCAAGTCAGGTTGGCGACGCTGCAGCAGCAGTTGTGCAGCACCGTAGCAGTGCAGTGCAGTGCAGCACCGTAGCAGTCACTGCGGCAGTGCAGCACCGTAGCAGTGCAGTGCAGCACCGTAGCAGTACAGAATGCAATCGAGTTGCTGCATCATTCCAGGAAGATGTGGTTGGTCTGCCGCTGCCAGTGGTGCAGGCTGGCACAGGCTGTGGACAGAGGCAGAGTAGGTTGATAGAGCTGTGGTGCTAAGGCAGAGGCAGACAAGTTTCACTAATGGTTATGTATCGCTACTGCCAGTGTATGATGGAACTGGGTGCGCTGAGCACCGCCATGCTCCCACAGTGTTGATGTATACAAGAGTAGGTTGATAGAGCTGTAGGCGTCAAGGCAGAGGCACACAAACACCGTGTTTCATCTGCGACAGATGATTGTGTATTGCCACTGCCAGTGTGTGATTGGCCCGATCAAGTTGAGTGAGCTGAGTTCTGCGTTGTGCCTTTGGTTTTTCACAGATGCCCGCAGACACATATGCTTAGTCGTGGTCGCTGTAGCTGCAATATCACACATCTATGTACGTTGTACAATAATGGATTTCCACCGCGTCCTCAAGGACTGACACTGCCTGGTTGTGATGTTGTTCTAGACAGATGCTTTGATGATTACACACATCTGTTTACTTCAACAGTTGATGATTACACACATCTGTTTACTTCAACAGTTGATGATTACACACATCTGTTTACTTCAACAGTTGATGATTACACACATCTGTTTACTTCAACAGTTGATGATTACACACATCTGTTTACTTCAACAGTTGATGATTACACACATCTGTTTACTACAACAGTTGATGATTACACACATCTGTTTACTACAACAGTTGATGATTACACACATCTGTTTACTACAACAGTTGTACAAGACGGACGGGGCTCGGGGACCTGCCTGGTTGTGCTTCATGTGTGGCCCTCAGGCAGCGGCTGCAGCTGGGCTGACACTGTCAACTGTTGCGTACAATATTACATCTGCTGAGTGCGTACTGTGCTTGCAGCAAGCGGTTTTACTGCTGTGATGTTGCCAATGCAGTGCATGCAGCTGTTGCCCACTTGCTGCATGCAGCTGCGCACACTGCAGCTCATCTGTTGGTGCCACCATAGTATGGATACAGTTATCTGTTGTGATAAGACAGTCGGTCAGAAGTGTACAGACACGTGCTCAGGGCTGTGCTGCCATGGTCACCCCAATGAGTTGTACTTCCAACAGCGCACATGATGTCTTGGCGGCAGTGCCAGATGACGTGGCATTGGCAGTTGGCCTTGCCCAAATGGTTAGTATGTTATATCCGACTGAGTCAACACGTATAGCATACTGTGTTTACTGCAGTCTTTCATGAAGTGACAGTATACTGCCGTCTTGACATTGCTGCATGCAGCCTGCTGTGGCACTGCTACGCTTGGTGGCCCTGCACACTGCCCTGCCATAGCAGTGCTACTGCATTCAACAATCGAACCATCGTCTGCACAACACACACTGTGAGCAGTGCTTTGTAGTGTGAGCTGTACAAGCGCTGAGCACTGGATCCAGGCTGCTGAAGCCGCTCCCCGGGGAGGCTGTACTGCCACAGGCAGCGGCTGCCATGCATATGTGTAGGATCTATATGTTGAGTGTGCAATGCGTTTGCAGCAAGTGCTGCGACTCTGTTTCAAACAGTGACGGTCATTGCTGCTGCAAGTGCAAGCAGAGGTTGCACATGTGCCGTGCAGTGTCAAACCAAGGTGTGTTTGTCTTGATTGTATTTGTCTCAGACGAGCGTATACGCTCCTCATCTTCATGTTTCCAGTCATAAGCTTGTGTTGCTGGGCAATGCGCTGCTCTGTCAGTGATCATCATCAGTAATCAAGACTTCACTCTGTGCCACACAGCTTGAAAGGGGTTGCAGAAAGGTCCTGCAGCAGGACTTAGTAGGTGGCTCAAAAACGGGCGACTTGCAACTGTTGACACAGCGTTCCCAGGTGGAACACCCAAACGTTGGACGGTGAGCTGTTAAAGTTGGTGTTTGATGTAACTTTTCAAAAGAAGTACAAGTTGCAGTACAAGCTTGACTCATCATCATCATCATGTTACCCATTAAGCCATAGCATCAACGCCATCGGCCCCGCGCCCCTCAGGAGCGGAAGAAAGAGGGAGCACTGCTCC
>CADDIJ020001058.1:0-33385 GCA_902809745.2 Tetradesmus lagerheimii | reverse complement strand
TCACGTCATGCAACCTGTTCATGACGGAACAGCACACGGTGCATGATGGGTGAAAACAAGTTGCACATGATGCATGTTGCCCGTGAAGACCGTGAAGATCAAAGTGAAGCAGATCACGGCACTCACCGCACGCGGCGCTGCTTGTTGCTCCAGGCCCGCTTGTGGTGAGCCCAGCAGGGCAGCTCTGGCAGGCCAGCTGGTTGCTGCCAGCATTGAAGGTGCCGGCAGCACACTGGGTGGCGCTGATGGGTGGGCCAGCACTGTAGCCATAGCCAGGCAGCGTGACTGCAAACGAACCACAGCAGCAGCAACAGTTCAGCCACAGACGGCGACCAGCTTTTGAGGTGGCGGGTGCTGACACATGACGACCATCGCATGCAATGTGCTCGTGCCAAACACTGTTGCACATGCAGCAACTAACGATTGCATGATACATGTTGCCAGTGAGCAGCAGAGTGAAGTGCTGCACTCACTGCAGTCGGCGCTGCTTGTTGCTCCAGGCCCGCTAGTGGTCAGCCCAGCAGGGCAGCTCTGGCAGGCCAGCTGGTTGCTGCCAGCATTGAAGGTGCCAGCAGCACACTGAGTGGCGCTGATGGGTGGGCCAGCGCTGTAGCCGTATCCAGGCAGCGTGACTGCACACAACCACAGCAGCAGCAGCGGTTCAGCCACAGACAGCGACCAGCTTTGGTTGTGGCGGGTGCTGACACATGACACTCACGTCATGCAACCTGTTCATGACGGAACAGCACACGGTGCATGATGGGTGAAAACAAGTTGCACATGATGCATGTTGCCCGTGAAGACCGTGAAGATCAAAGTGAAGCAGATCACGGCACTCACCGCACGCGGCGCTGCTTGTTGCTCCAGGCCCGCTTGTGGTGAGCCCAGCAGGGCAGCTCTGGCAGGCCAGCTGGTTGCTGCCAGCATTGAAGGTGCCGGCAGCACACTGGGTGGCGCTGATGGGTGGGCCAGCACTGTAGCCATAGCCAGGCAGCGTGACTGCAAACGAACCACAGCAGCAGCAACAGTTCAGCCACAGACGGCGACCAGCTTTTGAGGTGGCGGGTGCTGACACATGACGACCATCGCATGCAATGTGCTCGTAAAGCAAACACGGCAACCGATCGTACCACCACGTCGGCTGTTTGCCGTTCCGTGTCCGCTAGTGGTCAGCCCAGCAGGGCAGCTCTGGCAGGCCAGCTGGTTGCTGCCAGCATTGAAGGTGCCAGCAGCACACTGAGTGGCGCTGATGGGTGGGCCAGCGCTGTAGCCGTATCCAGGCAGCGTGACTGCACACAACCACAGCAGCAGCAGCGGTTCAGCCACAGACAGCGACCAGCTTTGGTTGTGGCGGGTGCTGACACATGACACTCACGTCATGCAACCTGTTCATGACGGAACAGCACACGGTGCATGATGGGTGAAAACAAGTTGCACATGATGCATGTTGCCCGTGAAGACCGTGAAGATCAAAGTGAAGCAGATCACGGCACTCACCGCACGCGGCGCTGCTTGTTGCTCCAGGCCCGCTTGTGGTGAGCCCAGCAGGGCAGCTCTGGCAGGCCAGCTGGTTGCTGCCAGCATTGAAGGTGCCGGCAGCACACTGGGTGGCGCTGATGGGTGGGCCAGCACTGTAGCCATAGCCAGGCAGCGTGACTGCAAACGAACCACAGCAGCAGCAACAGTTCAGCCACAGACGGCGACCAGCTTTTGAGGTGGCGGGTGCTGACACATGACGACCATCGCATGCAATGTGCTCGTGCCAAACACTGTTGCACATGCAGCAACTAACGATTGCATGATACATGTTGCCAGTGAGCAGCAGAGTGAAGTGCTGCACTCACTGCAGTCGGCGCTGCTTGTTGCTCCAGGCCCGCTAGTGGTCAGCCCAGCAGGGCAGCTCTGGCAGGCCAGCTGGTTGCTGCCAGCATTGAAGGTGCCAGCAGCACACTGAGTGGCGCTGATGGGTGGGCCAGCGCTGTAGCCGTATCCAGGCAGCGTGACTGCAGGCACAGCAAAGGCGAGCAGCAAAACACCGGCAGAGCAACACTGTGAGTCATGATGGGATTGGATCATGCCAGGCCCTCCTGTGGTGTGCAAAGCAGTGATCAAAGTCAGCGTGTGTCATCATCATCCATGATGGTGGTATGATTGTGGCAGGATACTATCCGTACTCATAGCATCCAAATCAACCCAATGCAGGGAGTCTTCACCACTCACCGCATGCTGCCTCAGAAGTTGACTGCGTCGCGGCAGTCGTCAAACCAGCAGCACACTTCACAGGCATGCCAGCAGTCAGTATGTTGCCTCCAGGACACCAAAAGCCAACTGGGCATGGAGCCACACTGGTTGCGTCAGCCACCGTGTATTGTGGGGTTGTTTGGTCCGATAGGAGCGTGCCGCCTCCACTGGTAAAGGGTGCAAACCCGGCAGCGCCGACTGCAGCACAGGGAGACAACAGGATGATGTGTGAATGGTTGACAGTTGGGAGTGGCATTATATCAAATAAAAGAAATGGTGTAATTGCGTGGAGTTTGTCACAAATCATGCTGCACAAGCACCACCTGCACCTTTGTGATGTGCCGCGAACACTTGTGTTTGAATGATGAGCTGGCATCGTTGGCTTGCTTTTGCCCACTCACTGTTGCAGTCGTCTGTGCTATCACTTCCAGCAGCACTCGTAAGGCCCGCTATGCCACAAGCAACAGGTATGCCTGCTGATGTGGTGATGTCACCGCCGCTGCATGTGCTGCCAGCAGGGCACACTGCAGTTGTCACAGAGCTGACAGCTGCCGCTGCCACTGGGGTGGTTTGTATTACGCTTGCGATGACAGGCGCCAAGCCGGCAGCAATGACTGCCAGACAGCAGCAGAAGCAGCAGTGACAGGAGACAACACAACAGCAGTCGGTACCATGTTTGTGCAGTCAAGCAGAGAACGATTGCTGTTGTGACTGCTGTGTTACCTGCTGCTCAAGTGGTGGCACAAACACGTGAAAGACACTAGCCACCACGACAACATGCTACACTCTGGGAAAGGCACACTTGATATCTGCTGGGGAAGTAGTGTCGATATAGCCCAGATATGGATGTCATATCTGGGGAGCATCAGGGGAATTTCTGCGTATCTGTGTCGCCACTTCTGGCCAGCTATACACAATGCATTGTACAGAGATCAGCACTAATATATCACATACTCACTCTCGCAGTCGTCAGCATCAGCAGCTGCTGTGCCTACTGTTGTTAGTCCAGCTGGGCACGTGTCACATGACATCAGCTTGTTATAACCGGCTTTGTACTGCCCCTGGGGGCATGCCACCGCAGAAGGAGGGGAGCCTACCACATAAGCATACCCCGGTGGCGCGTCTGCAGCAGCACACGTGTTGTACAACAGCCAAGTCACCGCATTCGTTGATGTACATGTGGCACAACAGCAGGAATTATACCAATGTCACACTAGCTATACGTTTGCTGTGTGCCCATCACACGACCTGACACAGCCGCTGGGTGCTGACATACAACATGGGGGCGGCGGGCAATCTTTTGCTTGATTCATTGTCCAAAGTTGCTTCAGATGTATCTCGAACCACTTCGAGATAAAGCAGGACGGACTACAAGTGTTGGCGCGCGCCATGCGGCTACTCACGGCAGTTGTTCTCTCCTGTGTTTGCTGCAGAGGGTGCAGCTGTGCCCAGGGCACCAGGGCAATGCACTGGTATGCCCGGGCCAGCTGTTGGGCTGCCTATCACGACTCCACCCTGTTGCAGAGAACGGAAGCAGACACTGTTAGCACACCAGGAATGCTTGTTTGATGTTTGCAGCAGGGAAAGCAAACAGAAAGGTGGCTGGACTGTACGTCCAATGCGGCAAGCATATCGGTCTCTTGTTTGCTGCTGTCCACATTAGATCGAAGCATTTACGTGGGCGCCAGCCAAAAGCAATAGCAGCGTGTGGCACATGTACATGCAGCATAATTCCGGCAACATTGCACTACAGTACATCACATGCTTCACCCAGCCAGGAGTGGTAACCCCGATTCAGCAGCCAACGGGAGGCCCTCAGGGGCAAAAACATACTGCACCTGGCAGTAGTAGTCCTTTGGGCAGACGGTAGTCCCTGTGATGCCAGAAAGGCTAGCAATGGCCGTGACGATTGCGCCAGAAGAGCCAACGGGCGCATATCCTGCCTGAATTGCTGCATACAACAGCAGGATGTGACCACAGAGTGTCAGCAAAAGTGATGGTGTGCATTGTAGGCCTTCAGACGAGAGCATAATGCTGTGAGTAAACCAATGCAACAGAAGCTGCTGGTGCGTGACGTGTTGCGTGTGCGCAAGGGCAAATTGCTCATCCAGTGACGGCTAAGAGCAAATGTGCAAATGCCAGACCCACAGCCGAGCTGCTGCTCTGTCAGGGCGTTGCTACTTCTGGCACCGCAAAGATGAACGCACTGCACACACTGGCAGTGCAGAGAAGCAGTGCCAACGCCAGACTCACAGCCGAGCAGCTACTAGCTCTGTCACATCGCTGCCACTTCTGGAACCTTCAGACTACAAACTAACAGTGCCAGAGAAGCAGGAACTCACTGTCACTCTGGGCAAGGCTGGTTGAGCTTGTTGCGGAGGACAGGAGGTGCTGAGGACAGGCCTGAGGGGCATGACACTGGCGTAGTGCTGCCTGGAATGACACCTCCTGGACAGACCCAGCCGATTGGGCAAGGCACTGTTGCCGCAACTTGCATGATGCTGTAGCTGCTGCCACTGAGCAGTGCATTGCCGGCGTCAACTGGGGCCAAGCCTGCTGCAATCACTGTGCACAGCAGCACGACAAGCATGCGTCAGAAGGTCAGGGATGCGTTAGGAAGGGATGCGTCGAAAAAGTGCTCAGCACGACAAAGATGCGTCAGAAGATCAGAGATGTGTCAGCAAGGGTTGCGTCAGCAAGGTGCTCAGCGTGCCACGCTCGTAAGTTCACAACAAGGATGCGTCAGGAAAGTCACGGTGCTTGTGTTATGCAGAATGCATAAAATCAGAGTGCACACTGTTGTATGGGTTGGAGGCATATGCCATACTTTGTAACACGCTGTGCTTGCAGGGCAGGCCACACCACGACATCGTACTTCAAGCAGTGATTGTTGGGTCTGCTTCACAACACAGGTTGTTTTCACTCTGCAGGTCACGGTTGAAAACGCACACCTTTGACGTATCAGGTGATGCCAGCAGGGCATGTGCGCGCACGCTTCAGGCACGCCACAAACTGAGAACACCAACACCCCTGTGTGCTAGGTTCACGTGATGCCTTTGTGTAGCAGACATGACTACTCTGCTACAAGCAGCACACTTACGGTTGCAAGCACTTCTAGAAGTGCCAGGTGGCGTCTGCACGGTGATGCCAGCAGGGCATGCGCCACGACTTGAGAACACCAACACCAGTTTGTGCTACATTTCGGTCATGCCTACGTACAGCACACACGACCACTCTGCTACTACACTCACGGTTGCAAGCACTTCTGGACATGCCAGGCGGCGTCTGCACGGTGATGCCAGCAGTGCAAGCTTGAGGCGCGCCACAAACTGAGAACACCAACACAACTGTCTCCTACATTTACTTTATGCATTTGTACAGCACTCGTGGCCACTCTGCTACACTCACGGTTGCAAGCACTTCTGGACGTGCCAGGCAGCGTCTGCATGGTGATGCCAGCAGTGCAAGCTTGAGGCATGCCACAAACTGAGAACACCAACACAACTGTCTCCTACATTCACTTCATGCCTTTGCATAGCACACACGACCACTCTGCTACACTCACGGCTGCAAGCACATCCAAAAGTGCCAGGCGGCGTCTGCACCGTGATTGCCCCCCGGGGGATAAGCTTGCTCCGGTGATTTCGATTATGGCAAATAAATGCTTTTTGTTTTCCAGCAGCACCAGTAAATGCAACTTTAAAGCAGCAGTAATCGGTAAATCTGCTGCGGCACATCGATGCAGCGACAGTATTTTCTGTCGCAGACTCTGCCGCAGTGATTCTACTCGCGGCAGGCCGGTAGGGTTCCCAGCTGTAGGAGGGTTCCTAAACCCGGGAGGGACCTTCAGTGCCCATTCAGTCAACGGCCTGGGAAGCACAAGCACGGAACCGCCCGCCCAGCTTCCAGTAACACTATTGGCTTTATCGACATCTAACTGAGCTGCCGCGTGGCCAGGATATTGAGTATAAACTCAGATATCGTTATCGAAGCCGAGCAGCTGTCCGTGGCCTCTTCTGTGCCTGATTTGATTGAAGCATCCTTCAGCAACCACCCAGCGGCTTTCACAGTACATGGCTTAGGTACAACCCGACAGCTGTGCCAAGTTTCAGCCTCTGCATTACTCTGTGGCGAGTACACGGGTCTCCGGACTGCTGTGGCCTGTGGGCTTACTGTACTGGGTCAGGGGATCATTACTATGGGCAGCATGCATGCTCATAGCAGCTAGTACTGCTTTTATAGGGACCAGCATAGTATATTGATAGTTTTCAGCAGGACTAGCATACGCTGGAGCGCTGGGAGCTGCTGCTCGGGAGTCTTTTCGGTGCGATCCGAACCTCGCAGCAAAATAGCTTATAGATATCAAGATTCAAATCAATATTTGGTTGCGACATCGCTGCGGTGGCCTTGTTTGGAGCTCGCAGCAACGCAACAAGGGTGCACAGAGAGTAAGCACAAGCAGTGGAAAGGCCCCGATGATCCGATGTACCGTAAACTAGGTCCCTTATACTATTGTTGCCTTCTTGGTGAAATTTGTGCGGCAGCTGGCGCCGTGTTGCATACAACAGGCAGTGCAGTAGCAGGAGCAGCACCAGCATCAGGCTCACACAAGTACTTGGGTCCGTCACAGCGAATGCATGCAACGTAAGTCGTCATGCTATGGTGAAAATCAAGCATTGCCACGCCGGCAAGCCGCTCAGAACGGCTGGGCTCAAAACCAGCAGCAGTAGCAGCAGCGCAGCAGCAGTGCCTTGACCAGTTTGATGGGCACGGCACGTCAGCAGGCGCCTTGAAGCAGCAGGAAATATACATCATGATATGAACCTATGGTTTGGCTGAATTGCTGCGGCAGCAAATGTGCAGCGCATGAAATATCAGGCATCATGCTGTCCAGTGCTGGTCAGAGGAAAAACGCGTAAATAACATGGAGTCTTTGACCGCGTCCTGTGCTCCCCTGGCAAGGTCAAATGCAGCATGGACTGCTCCAGAGTTAGACAACATATTGTATATTCAATTTCTGCTGTTGCAGCCGGCATCTGACAACATGAATTTTTTTGAGTAGAATCTGAGAGAGCAGTTCCCGCTCGGAGTGTCATTTCTGTGGCTGCTTCGCAGCTCGCAGACATAAGTTTACAAACGTTCCTTAGATCATAGCAATTCCCTTGGCAATGCCTGCTGCGCAAGCAATCCACGTACTTGCGAGGAAATCGCAAGAGGTCTGCTGAACTTGCTGTACTTGCTGTTTGATCGACCTTTTGCTTGATATAATAGCTATGTGATGAGAAGAGTTATGTGATGAGAAGAGTTTCCAGCTGTCACGTAGTGTGACAGCCCTGTCATCATTTGGATTGCAACACGTTCAAGCGCACTATCTCTGCGATATCAGGCCAAGCGACGCACGCGATATCGCTGTCAAGGTTCTTCCGCAAGTCTGTATTCAAGCTACCGTTCCAAGCACAGGTCATCCGCTACCCTTTGCCTGAGACTGGCCAAGTAAGCACTTCCGTGTTGGAACCGGTCGAACGCCTGCAGCGAATGCATGTTCCAGCAACGCTGCTTGCTTTCACACGTAGCAGCTTGCAATTCAGCAGCTCGCTCTGTGCATGCATGCCAAGCGCGCTGCTGTGTGTTGTGCTCTGCAGAAACAGCTGAAACAACAGCAGATGCCTTGTCTGATGATGATGATGATGGTTTTTCCACTTGTTGTCACAGGCGCATAGATGGTTTTTTTCGTGTTTTGCTATGCCGTCTTCACCTGTCTGCAAGACTGCTCTTCTTACACTTGCCTGCATGTGCAACGAGAGGCTGCCGTTGATGCAATTTGGCTGACAGCCTGCTAGGCAATTGCATGACGCCTGTGTCCCATGTTGTGTCATAGTTGCTCTGCACATAGCAACAGAGATTGCAGCCTTCTAGGCTAACAGCATGCGTGCATGCTGACAAGCGCCCTGATGTGTGTTGTGCTTAGCAGCACAACAAGATTGTTGTTGTTACACACGGCTTGATCTGGGAATTTGATGATGATGATGATGATGATGATGATGATGATGTTGTTACACCCGCCTGCATGTGCAGCAACGAGCTGCAGTTGATGCATTTTTGGGATCACACCCTTTTTGTAGCCAATTACATGATGCCCGCGTCACGTGTTGTGTTATAGTTGCTCTGCACATAGCACCAGAGGTTGCAACCTGTGTTTTTGCTTGAGTTTTTGCTTGAGGTTGTGATAGCAGCATCTGGCGAGGTTGTGTACTGTCCACTTTGATGTTTGCATCATATTCACACAAGGTATGCATAGTGTTGAGCTGTGTATTGAACTGCTTGCTGCAGCAGGTTGCTATTGAGGCACTACGGCTGATGATGAGGTGAATTGCATGAATGCTGCAATTATTTTGTGATGAGTTGTTTTGGACATAGCGGCAAGGAGTTGTCTTGTACTGCCCTGCATTTGCACATTCAGCGGGTTGCGCATGTTTGCATCTAGCATCAATGAATTCAACCTGAGTTGTCACACTTGTCGTAGCCTATTCTGCAGTTTTGGCAGTGTCTGAACGAGGTTTGCATACTTTCTGCATGTGTTGGGTTGGCAATATCAGACTTTCAACTGCCAATAAGACTTGTACACATTGATGATATGTTACCGCAGGTTCGTGATCTTGCATGCAGCAGTTGCATGCTGGCAGAAGCGTTACGTGGTTGCTGTTCTTTTGTGCAGTTGATGCACATTGTACATTATCTGTGCTGCTACCGCACGAAGCCTTGTTGGATGGTATTCTTGTGTGCTGTTGCACACTGTGCTTTATGCTGTCCACAGCCTTGTGGACGATCACGTTGCTCAGCTACACATGTTCAGTTGCAGTCATAACACAACATAACTCACCTCTCGCAAAACATGCTATGGACTGACGGTGCTTTACAGTTTTATAGGACATAAGCTGCGCTCGTCACATGGCAGTACGAAAGCGAACCGATTCAGCAAATATACATGAGCTATTGGCAACAAACACGCACTGCATAACAACAGCTAAACAACACGTAACTAAACCACCCTGAACCACTAACAAACTTAAATCTACACCAGGACGAGTGCATTCCACCCGGGGGGCTCCTCTATGAGCATATTGCCAGCAGGGCATGCCCCACAACTCAAGAACACCAACACAACTTCCTGCTACATTTTGGTCATGCCTTTGTATAGCACACACGGCCACTCTGCTACACTTACGGTTGCATGCACTTCTGGAAGTGCCGGGTGGCAACGGCACAATGATGTCAGCAGGGCAAGCTTGAGGCACACCACAAACTGAGAACACCAACACGACTGTGTGCTAGGTCCACGTGATGCCTTTGTATAGCACACATGGCCACTCTGCTACACTCACGGTTGCAAGCACTTCTGGAAGTGCCTGGTGGCGATTGCACTGTGATGCCAGCAGGGCAAGCTTGAGGCACACCAGCACCAACGGGGCTCCCCCCAGGGCAGTAGTGGCTGTCAGGGCAGGGCCTGATGCCTGTTAGAGAGCTCACATGGACCGCTGATAGGAAGACGCTGGCACCGCCGTTGCTGGTACCTGCACTGCCAGCGGGCAGCTCTGCAGCAGCAGCAGCAGCAGCAACAGAGGAACCAGGGTAAGCTGTGCATGATGCACAGAAAGTAAACGGCAGCATGGGCTGATACACTGATGCTCCTTTAGGGAATCACAAAGGTGCAGAGCTCCATTCACAACTTGCCGCACACAGCATACTGCAAAGCCGTCGTGATCCTGTACATGCAGCAGGTGCGTGCATCTGCCCATGTCACATTTGTGTCACACCTTTTCCAACACTGCTCACTCACCGCACGTTGACTGGTCAGCCGCCAGGACCAGCCCAAAGCTGCCACAGTTGATGCACTGCGCACGTGTTGTCATCCCCACTGCCTGCAGGAAGTTTGCCGGCTGGTTGTTACATGACGTGCAGCTGCTGTTATGTCCACCCAAACTGAACGATCCAACCGCACACAGCGTTGCCGCAGCCCCGCCAGCCCCGCCAAACCCTGGGAGGGTTTTGCACGCTGATCTGCTGGTGAACCCTCCTGATCCAAGGTTTCTGTAACGCGCCAGATCAGCTTCACATGCTGTCCGTTGCGTCGTGTTGGTGACTGCGCTGCAGCTGGTGACCATATTGGTGGGGCAGGATGTGCAGGGGCGTAGCGGCTGGCCCCATGCCGTGCTGTTGGTGGCGTCATATGACGTGCCGTTACAAATCTCGGCTGTCAGAGCTCCGTTATTGATGAACGTGCCAACCCCAGGCGGGATGACTGCAAAGAGTTGAGGCATATATGTGCAAGGCAGCAAGCAGAGAGGAGCCGGTCAGCTCCTCAGCAGCAGAGCATGCTTGCATCACATGCAGCGCTTAGGCACACACACTTCATGTCAAGCGTTCTGTCAAGCTTCCTGCTCATTGTCAGCAAGCTGCAGCACTTCACTACAAAGGTGCAGTCTCAACCAGATGCAGGACAGCTTCATGCAGCCACCAAATCTGCCGGCAGCGTTAGCAATCATTGCGCCCAGCCCGGGCAGCAAGATTGACTGTTGCGAAGCGCCAAAAGCCAGCAGCAGCAAAGAGGAGAAGTGTGTGGGTCGGCTAGTGTGTTGCATAGCAAACACACATGCTGAGTCGCATACAGTACCTGCATGTGCCAAGCAACCGCAAACTAGCCTAAGCACAGCACAGCTCAGTATCTACACGCAGCCATAACATCTGCCTGTAGTAGGGGACCCTCTGACAACACTCACAGCACGATGATGAGTTCCCTCGGACTTTGATAGTAGTAGCAACTCCGCTGCTCGGATTAGGTTTGACCAAATCAAACATGGGCGCTGATCGCCAACCTGTGCCAGCCCCACAGGCACTGCAGCTGCTGCGGGTACTGAAGCCCTCTGCAAATGCGCCTTCTGGGCAGATGACACCTGGCTGAGAAGAGCCTGCGTAACTGAAGCCAGGCTGTGCAACTGTAGGCAGAAGTGGAGGCATCGGCGGCGGTGGGGCAGCAGCAGCAGCAACCAGTCAGCACTATGAGTGTGTTATTGGCAAGCAAGCAGGCTCGCACATCAAACAAGGCATGGAGGATGTTCTGAATGGTATCATACCATTTTGACGGTGCATAACAAGCTACTTGTCATTTATAATACTACAATAGCTGCCTTCGCCTGTAATGCAAGGGAGAACCACACTGTGGCACAAGCAACCAAACAGATACACATTGCACCACATGTTTTTGAGGCACAGTGACAAGGCACATTGATAACAACCAGTCATATACTCACTGCACCAGTTCTGCGAGTCAGCTCCATCCGTGTTGGTCATCAAATTGTCGGGGCAGGCGGTGCACGTGCCATTGTGTCCGCCTGCAGAGCAACCGAGTGCGGACACCAAAGTCTGGCCTCAGCAGAAACATGGAATCAGGAAGCATTGTAGAGTGTTTGTGGTTCAGTAGCACATGCACTGCTCTTGTCAGCCAGCAGTTAGGTCTGCAGTCACAGCTGCCAGCAAGGTTGGGCATGCAAACATGCACAACAGCAAAACCAACCACTTCTCTTGAATGGAACAGCAGAGTTACCAACGAGCCACAAACGGCCAGTTTATTGGCAAGACGCCTTCGCCCACGCACCTGTGCTGTACCACCTGTTGGGGCACTGCCCAGATGTCACCACAGATCGGTTGCTGCCTGATGCAAACACATTTGTGACCCAACCGTAGGCTGATGCAGGCATGCCCTTTGGTCAAAGTACGTGACGGTGTTGACAGCTGGCAAGCTGCCTTCGGTGTACACTGCGCTGTATTGCGCTAGGTTTGCTTCGCAGGTGGCCTCGTCAGTAACGCCTTCACAGCTGGTCACTGCAAGTTGGTAGGAAGGAACACAGCATACCGCATGTACATCAGATGCTTGTTTAATGTTGGTTGCAGAATGCGTGCCTGCCCGGCAGTACTTCGATGTGAGCGACACATACGTGAGCGTTATCTGCCGTCACGCTGCTTCCTGTACCAGCTGCAGGGTGATGCAATTTGCGCTGTGTAACATCACAGGCTGCACTAGCCTCCCCTGAAACAGGTGACTGTCCTAGACACTACACGGTCATCCTGCAGAAGCAAGCAACACACTATGTTGTGCAACATGTAGATACTGACTGGCTGTCAGCTGCTAGTTTACCAACCTTGGAACAATGGGCAAGCGGTGCAGCTGAGGAGCCTCAACCCATAGCGCTTTTCCTCTGGTGTACCTGCAGATACAAGACAATACAGGAGCAAAAACAGCAAGTGATCAATGATTGCGCTTGCTCTAGCAACAGGGATAGTGCCTGTGCATGTTTGCATGGGATGCCGGCGTTTCCATTGACGACGTGCACATTGCTTGCATCAATACTTGATGAGGAGATTGTTGTGCGCTGGAGCATTCAAGTAGACATGCGCATCAGGATGGCTGTTCAGGGCCATACATAGGCCACTTACCATAAAAGTTGGCTAGGCAGGCCACAGCTCGTAAGCTGCCATTCGTTGCATGCAGCACGCCCATGCCTCGACGCACGACTGCAGGCCAGGCAACAGGCAGAGCAGTTATCACGCAGCCACAGCTGGTTGTCAACAAATTCATGGCAGCACACAGAAGGACGCATGTTACACATTCGTAACTTTTCCTTGCTGCTTACAGCCGCATGTACTGCGTACACACAGTACCTCAGGCATTGGAAGAGCCAGCTAAATACCTCGCATACAGCCATCCACGAAACGGCCTCAGCACCTACACAACAAGCAGACCGGCCAGCACTCACAGCAAGTACTGGCGTTGCAATCTCTCACAGCCCCCCCGCCCCGCCCCAGGCATGCAAAGTCAGCCATCAGCAAAAGCAGCAAGCGAACCAAAACAGTCAAACACTCACAGCAGGCACTGGTGTTGCTGCGGACAGCGAGCCACCGCATCGGCAGATCATTGTTTGGGTCCCTCACTGGCAGCCGCACCACCCCTTCAGAATGCCACCCAATGGCATCTTCATTTGCCGCAGGGTTGAAGCCGCAGGGTATGCAGGATTCTGACCTGTCCCAGCGGCTGCTGTAGAAGCCGTTTTCACATTCGACTGCGGTGTCTGTGGTGGGATCATAACGGAAGCCAGGGGTCAGTGGCCACGTCTACTGCTGCACACCAGCTGCTGACAACGCAACAACAACAATGACGAGACAGTGCAGGGCACTTGCACTCACTGCCAGAGCTGAAATTTGTCTGCAGGCCCACAACCACATCAGGGTCTGTGGCCACATCTACTGCTGCACACCAGCTCCTGAAACTGGAAACAATGACAAGACAACGCAGGGCACTTCCATTACATTACATTACATTACACTCACTGCAAGAGCTGGAGTTGGTCTTCAGGCCCACGGTTGCCTCAGGGTCTGTGGCAGTGCCTGATGGGCAGAGTGTGCAGCTGCTGACAACACACAGCAACGCATAACAACAACCAGGCTATGCATCTGCACTCACTGCAAGAGCTGGAGTTTGTCTGCATGCCCACGGTCGCTTCAGGGTCTGTGGCAGTGCCTGATGGGCAGGGCGTGCAGCTGGTCTGCGCTGCCAGGCCTGGCGAGTAGGTGTTGAGCTCGCAGGGGCGCGCAGGGCTGCCCTGCGCTAGGGACGTAGCGGAAGCCCGGAGGATTGACTGCAGCAGCAGCAGCAGCAGCAGTGATGGCAGGGAGTTTAGTTGTAGAGGGCTGCGCTGCGCTGGGCACATAGCGGAAGCCGGGCGGATTCACTGCAGCAGCAGCAGCAGCAACGATAGCAGTGATGGCAGGGAGGTTGAGTTGTTCAGAGCAGCTGTACTAACGTTGCGGCGAGGAAGCTGCTGCCAAGTGTCATGGTGTTGTCGTGCTAGAGTGTACTGCTGTCTCCAATTGGTGGGCATGGTGATAGTGTAAGAATTGCGTGCTGTTTAGCGGCGGATTGCTGTCCGCTGCTGCTGCTGCTGCTGCTGCTGGTCACTATGTCTGCCACTGTAGGAATGCGCCACCCACGACTGCTGCAGCCGGTGCAAGTGCTGCATCCCTGGAAGCTGTACGTACTCTCCTGTCAGCAATGATCAC
Source organism: Tetradesmus lagerheimii (assembly GCA_902809745.2). NCBI lineage: Eukaryota > Viridiplantae > Chlorophyta > Chlorophyceae > Sphaeropleales > Scenedesmaceae > Tetradesmus > Tetradesmus lagerheimii. Next base: position 19,033 of record CADDIJ020001058.1, on the reverse strand, counting down.
AAACGGCATGGTGGCCTTGAAAATCCCTCAACTGCTGCACTGTGGCTGCCAGATGCGTCAGTCAACTCACCGCAACCCGCCAGCGACCTGACACCTGTCCTAGCTGTGACCACAGACCAGGACACGGCTGCGGCACAGTTGTTGCTGGCCTGCAAAAGTGGTTCATTGGGCAGGGGCCGCATGCCCCTGAGGCCAGCCGAAACGTGCCGGCAGGACAACCTGCAAGTGAAGTGCAGCAGCAGCAGCAGCAGTGTGGAATGCATGTATGCTACAACTACGCGGTGGCTGACCAGACGGATAGATGCGCGCAACACACAACATCTGAAGCTGAACAGCCATCTGCGAAGTATGAGAAGTTGGTCAGTTGTACAGCAGGTGGGTCAGCTGTTGCTGAGCCCCTGCTGTGGCATTGCTGTGCGCTTGCTGCCGTTTGCAACTACTTGAGCAGATTGTCCTTTGATTACTTTGTACTGCCCAGCTGCTTCACAACTGCTGCATCTTTGCAAGTGCAATCCAACCTATTTGGTGAGGTGCCCAGTATGCTGAATTAAACTTCACATCACTTTGATTTTTGCACTCATTGCTGCCGTTGCTGGCTGCTGCTGCTGCTGCATTTGAGCCATGCTGTGCCTGCACAGACGTCGGCTCACCACATCCAGTGCGGTTAGGCGCTGACGCAAACCCGGGCCGGCACTGCATGCATTTTGGCCCGCGCTGTGTGCTGATGCAAGCGCCAGGTGCGCAGGCCTAGTGGCCTGCGCATGCTGTTGATGCTTGCGCTAGCTTCCTCCGTGATCCTGGTGACAGACATGAACGTACTTTGTTATTTGTATGGGATTGTGTTCACGATTGACGATCATCACACGTTTGGAGCAGCTGCACCTGTCAGGCTTTGCTGCTGTCTGCTCAGAACAGTACTGTGCTGCTGCACCAAACGCACTCCGCAGGTACGCGGCATGGCAGCGCAAAGCATGATGAGCAGGTAATATTAAACAGCATTGACGATGGTTGCATGTGAATGCAGCACACGCTGCACCACAGACAGTTTCGAGTGTTCTGCAGAGCCCCACCTGTTGGTGTAGTTGGAGGCAGGCAAGCGACGCCAACAATGGCCACAATCAATACCCACTGCAGCTTTTTGAGCATCAATCGCTGCAATTTGCCCGTGCTACGAACCCCAACGCAGCCCCGTCTGAGACAGTGCTGGCTGGGCAATCACAAGCTTTGATTTCAACGTCACGGCAACGATTACGGTCTAGTTATCAACATTCAGGGCGTGTATTGCCCTGAAGTATGCCAAGCGAGCCAGTGGAGCATGATGACGACTGTACACACGTGCAGGGTCTCGTCGTGCATATTTATTGTATGCAGTAGCAGGGAAGAGGTGAAATGCGCTCAGTCACGTGCGGCGTACTATCGCTGCGGACAAACATGCCCACCATGAACCATGCACATCATAGTGCACGGTGTTCTTCGCGCAAGACTTCGCACAGCGGATGCACCCAGTGAGTGACGATTGCCACCCGTGTTTGGACATCATTCTGTTACTATATGTGTCTGAACTCAGCTGGTGGCTGATAGCTGACCTCCGTGAACGTGGCCGTTGTGCGGTGGTGACATGCGCCAATGATGCAAAGCCAGTGACTTTCCCGCTGCCGCATATATTTCATGAAGGCAATGTTTGATTGTGCACTGTACGCTGTGGCGCCTGCGCGTCCACTATACGAAACGCCCTTCAGAAGCCGTGACAAGCAGCTGCTCCCTGCAGGGAACCAATTGGTGGTTGTAACCACTGTACCACTGGTGCCATGCGGTCGAGCCACCATCATGGCATGGCAATGAAGCGTGGTGTTACAAATGCGGCTGCTATGCTGCTCCTGCACCTATCTAAAAAGCCTATCAGCTGTGCTGGCTATTTGATTCCCAGCCTCGACTCCGGGGCCTGCTCGCACCTACACCTGCTACCCACTGGGTCAGGGCCAGGGCGCGAGCCAGGCAGAATAGACAACACACTACTCACTATGCGCTACGACTCAGAGAGCCGTGCCTTGCCACGCACACATGCTGTTCTTCGGCAAACAGGCCGCCATTGTACTGTGCGTGGCTTCACATGGCCACTACAGCCAGTCACTCAGTCAAATGGTTGACTACTACTAGTGGCTGGCAATTGAGCAAACACCCAACCACCCGCACGCTATCTAAACCTCATTCATTGCTGCCGCTACTTGAACACTGCATGCAGCTGCTGCAGATGGGCTGCATGTGCTGCTGCTGCTGCTGCTGCTGCTAATGATGCTATCCAGTTCTGCAAATTACTGCGTGGGTGGGCTAGTTGCTGAGCAGTTGGTGATCTGGATCAGGCGGGTCATGTTGGTGGTCGGCAGCAGCAGCTGGTTGACGTTGTGCACCATGCCGCCGCCTGCCTGCACGTTCATTGGGCTGATGACAGTGCCGTTGATGATGGGCTGCTTGGTCTTAGGGTCTACTGCTGAGGAGCTGACTGTAAGTGCATCAGAGGACTCCCTGCAGCAGCAGCAACAGCAGCAACACATGAGGCGCACCACATGCATATGGATTGTTGACATGTACCACGCCACATAAACCACAGCTGATGATTCATTTCATTGGACCGTAGACGGCACGCCTGGTCATCCTCTCAAGCAGTTGCACATTTAAGTTGCCGCGCAGCCAAGCAACGCCAAGCCAAGGCAAGTCACAGCAACTCACAGGTACTTGAACTTGAGTGGCCAGTACACGGGCACCATCTTCTTGCCATCTGCCTTCTTGGTGACCAGCATGCTGGGCTTGCTGTACAACTTGCGCAGCTGCGTGGTGTTGTACACGCCTGCGAGACAAGTGCGACACAGCGGTGCAGAGTAACGCCTCAGTCAATGCAGCTGCATGTGCTGCACAGTGCTCATGTTTTGCTGTTGTTTTGGTGTTGTACACGCCTGCGAGACACAAGACAAGTGCAACATAAGATGTGCAGCAGTGCAGAGTATTGCCTCAATGCTGCATATGTTCACACAGGGGTTGTGTGTTGCATGCGCTATAGGATATGTTTGTTGATGTCAGGCTTCAGGTCTGTATCAGGTGGCCCTATGCGCACAGCATAGGACTGCCGTGTTCTGCCATGTTGGAGCTCTGCTGGTCACCTGCAACAGCGTGCTGCTCTATCATTTGCATGCCTGCAAGCCTGGCCAAACAATAAACATGCTGATACTAGGGTCAGCCAAATGCCAGGGATTGTCTGCTGTACTGCAGCCATGTGCCAAATGCTGAGCAATGCTGGGCAGTACAAGTACCTGGGATGATGTGCTGCTTGAGGATGGCGTTGATGAGGCAGGTGTTCTGCATGATGCGCTGCATGTCCTCGGGCCTGCTGCCCAGCTTGTACTTGAGCCCAGCCATGATGAACGCCTGCGGGTGGTTGCGCAAGCGGCAGCAGCAGCAGCAGCAGCGGCGACAGCACATCAGGTCAAGCACGCTGGTATTGCTGCTGGTGTTCAGCACCCATGCCATGCGGGCGTGTTCGGCCAACACGTCCTGCAAGGCTCCTCATGACAGGCTGTGCCTGTGTTGGACTGCAAAGCACATACACGTGAGTACTGCTGCCGGTACTGTGTGCCTTAGCTGCTGGACCGCTGAAATGTTGACATCCGCTGCCGTGCTGCTGCTTCTGAATGCGCTAACATCCCCATACCAACCCTTCCACTTGCACAGCCTGTTCATTGCATGATATGAACTTCTCCCGCCACAGCTGCTTGTTTGTGTCATGTCACACTGTGCCGCTGCTTTTGGTTGCTGCATTTGCCTGCCGCATCTCAGAAAGGGCCTTTTGCTTGCTGCTGTATGCCAGGAAAGCTGCTGCTGCAGCTGCTGCTGTCTGCTGGCATCTACTGTGTAGCTGCGCTGACCGTCTGGCTGCTGCTGCTGCTGTTGCTGCTACTGTTGCTGCTGCTTTTCGCGCCTTTGACAGACTGCCTGCCTAGACGCACCGTGTCAGTAGGCACCAGGGCTGTGACAGGCATATTCTTCTGCAGCATAGCTTTTGTCACTCCTTCCTTGTCCATCTCTACTGCTCTCATGATCAGCTTGTGGGCTGGGTCCGCTTTCAGGACATCATAGAACGTCCGCTGCGAGCCACTGTTGACCGCCTGTACGCTTCCAACTGCAATAGTGCATGTAGAAAGTACGATGAGTGCAAGCTGAACGCACACAGCTTGCCAGTTTCTAGCTGTCGCAGTTGGCAGCAGTACGCGCGACGCGTAGCCACCCACCAGTGGCAGCTATGCAGACTACAGCGCACGCCAGCAGCACTTTAAGATGAATTGACGTCATAGTAACCAGTTCGAGGGAGCTGCAGGGCTGTAACTCGATGCTGCACCTGCCGAGTCGCGCCTTGCTGTGGGTCACTTGAAGCAGCAACAGAAGAGTAAAATGGTGAAAAACGAACCTATAGCAATTCAACTTGATTTGCTGTCACCCATGCTGGGACAGAGTGCATCGCAACATTGACGGCATCGGGTTCTCTGGGCGGGAGACCTGCCACGACAGGTTTGCGTGACATGCAGGGCAGCCCGAGTACGTCCAAGCCGATGATGTTGTTACATTAGTCTGTTCGCTTGCGAGGCGGCCGATATGTCGAGAGTGTGTGCTGTGCCAACACATTCTTGCACACTTCGCCATTGAAAACTGCCAGCTCAATCTACCTGCTCCAGGCAGACGTGTTGGCAGCCCCAGCACCTCTGATGAGGCTGTGTGCACATAACGTATCATTTGTACAAGTTTCAGCAATAACCTCAACACATGAACACTGAGTGCCAGCAAGCAATGCTGCTGCTGCATTCCCAGCCCACGCCGCAGCAGACAATCATGGTACAAAGATGTTTGTGAACAGGTCATGATGGAATAGCTGTACAACATACGAATCCAGTGCAAATGTGGTGCATAGCCAGCGAATGTACTGCTCTCAGCCTTCCGGTCAACCAAGCAACCGCCACGAGTGTACTGCTAATGAAAAGGATTGCAAGAAGACACAGTTTGCAAAGCACATGCAACATGAGACCAAAGCTGCTCAACCGCCTGCAGACGCACATGTTGCAAGCACAGTGCTTTTGAACGCAGGTGCCACGGAGCACCACGCTCATGGCAGCAACCTCGCAGCAACACCTCACACTCAACTGCAACATCCTTCCCGCATGCGCTGCATAACATTGTGGTGCTTCATGTCTTACTACGCTGCAGTGCTGTGCTCAGCCACAAGCCAGGCACCATCACACAACCCTACCAAAAGAGATGGGGCACTCTTATGCTCACAGAGGCAAGTCGCAACAACTGGCCCTGTTCATGTCAAGTCAGCAGCGGCAGCAGCAGCGCCTAACGCTGCTGCACCGTACAGCATTCCCATCTGCCACAAAAAACTAAGACAAACTGCACACTAACAGGCTCGCCATGCGCTGCGCACGGGATGCCGCTGCTACTGCTGCTGCAGTGTCGGTGCTGCCAGCTGTAGTGTGAAGTTCAACGGAAGTTCCCGGACATGACTTCACGGTGCACTTCACTTGTACTGCTTCATGAAGCCCTCGTGGAACTTCCTGAAGAGCTCCACGAACTCTGCCATCTTCTCTTCACGTGGCAGAATGGTGGTGCGCAGGTGGAAGGTGCCCTCAGCCTGGCCAAAGCCGCTGCCTGGCACAGTGCTAATGCCTGCAAATCATGACATGAATCAATGCAGATATGTCAGGAAGTGATGCAAAGGAGTACAATGCTATGCTGGAAGGTGCCCTCAGCCTGCCCCAAGCCGCTGCCTTGCACAGTGCTGATGCCTGCAGGGAGTGCAGCATCACGGGCAGCAGAGCGTACAGTACTGGTAAGAAATGATTGATGATGACTTTGTTGCCGGAAGCATGCCCTCAGCCTGGCCAAAGCCGCTGCCTGGCACAGTGCTGATGCCTGCAGTTTGCAATATCAACAATGCAGTAATGTCAGGGAAGTGACAAAGGAGCATATAAGCAGAAGAAGGTGCCCTCAGCCTGCCCGAAGCCGCTGCCTGGCACAGTGCTGATGCCTGCAGGAAATGTGCAGCATCACGGGCAGCAAAGCGTACAGTACTGGTAAGCAAATGATTGATGATGACAAGATTGCCGGAAGTATGCCCTCAGCCTCGCCAAAGCCGCTGCCTGGCACAGTGCTGATGCCTGCAAATAAAACAAGAATCAATGCAAATATGTCAGGACGTGACCAAGAGGAGCTTGAAGAGTACAACGCAGGTGGAAGGTGCCCTCAGCCTGGCCAAAGCCGCTGCCTGGCACGGTACTGATGCCTGCAGTTTGTGACAGCGGCACGAATAGATGCAGAACAGAGTTGTGCCAGGAAGACATAGTTATGTCAGGAAATGACAGCAAGGGGCTTGAGGGTACCATGATATCAAGGAAGGCCCCATCACATGGCCAAAGCTGCTGCCTGGCACAGAGCTGATGCCTGCAGGACACAATGTAGCAGACCGCACAGTACTGGTTAGCAATTAAATACTGACTTGTGTGCCCTCAGCCTGGCCAAAGCCGCTGCCTGGCACAGTGCTGATGCCTGCAGTTTGTAACAGCGGCGCTAATAATAGATGCGAAATGCAGTTGTGTCAGGGAGTGACAACAAGGGGCTCGATGCTGATGCCTGCAGGATGAATTGCAGCAATGTATTCCACAAACTGCCACATACTGCCATAAAGGCATACTGCCAAGAAATGCATTGTGCATGGTTACAGCAAGTTGCATATAACACCACTGCTCTTGCTCCAGCTGCACACACGCTTCTGCAGGCAAGCTCTACACAATGAATAATTACAGAGTTTAAAAATACAAACACCTGCACAGCGCACCTGTCTCCTCAAGCAGGCGCAGGCAGTAGAACACGTCCGGCGCCTTGCCCGCTGCCTTTGCTGCTGCAATGGCCTTGGCCGGCAGCCGCAGCTGCGGGAAGCTGTACATCGCTCCCTCTGTGAAGTTGCACGTCACATCCTCCAAGCTGTTGAAGCCGTCGGTGACCATGCGGGCCCTGCGGCGCAGGCTTGCCAGCTCTGCTTCGCGCTCCTGCTTGTGCTGCTCGTAGCTGGGGCTGCCTGGCTTGGGTGGGTTCACCAAGCAGCTCATGGCCACCTGCGCATTGACATCAACAAAGCAGTGAAGGTAATACCACTTTAGTTTGACTAATGGTGACGGTTGGGTGGATTCATCAAGCAGCTCATGGCCACCTGGGGGTTAAAGAGGCAATAGAAACAACAAAGCACTAAATGAACAACCAGTGAGGACTCTTCATGAGGCGCCTGACAACCTCAAGCTCATCGCGACCTGGGCATTGACAAAGGCATAAAAGACCAACACATCAGTGAATGAAAAACCGGTTGAGTTTGGCCCTTAAAGACCGAGGCTAACACCCGCAGCATGCTGGAGTCTGACCGCGTCAGTCAAGTCTTGCAGAATAGTGTCAAGCAGCAAGGCGACAGCTTCCAGACTGAGCACCAGCTGACTACCACATATTTTTGTTCTGTTTCAGATAAGCACGTAAAGAGTTTGCCTACCTGGCCGACGCAGTTTGGTGAGAGGTTGATGGAGCAGATCTTGTACAGCTCCTCAACGGTCTTGGGGTGCAGGTTGTTCATCTCCACGTAGCCGCCACGCAGACCACACTCACCACCAGTGCCCTGCAGCAAAGCAACACAACAGCACAAGCATTGTTAGCACGCGCTTCTCATGCGCTCTGGTAGCAGCAGCAAGACCACACTCATTGCCAGTGCCCTGCGGCGAAAAAAGGCAACACCCGAAACAACCATTGTTAGCAGGGTCAGCACGCGATTCTGATAAGCATCTGGTGATGCAGCACGGTTGGTGACCTGGCACTTGGAGACGCTTTGGAGATGCAGAAGGATCCTGAACGGCAATGATGCACATGAGCTCGTGCAACTGTAGCACATGCAAACAACATCACTGCCTGCTCCTGTGCGCGCACATGTGTTGTGTGTTTACGTGTCAAATACTGTACATGTCCATACATATATTCAAGCCATATTCATACACGATTCATGGATGTGGAGTCGATGTGATCTGTATACAGATCACATATACTGAGTTTACGGTTACGTACAGTATATGACACCTGAGCACACAACACATGTGCGGCTGCACGAGGAGCAGGCGATGGAAACAAAAGAACACCCTTGGTGCCTCACCATGGACACGGTGTGAAACGACAGCAGCTCCACGCCGCTTGCGTCAGGGTGCAGGCCTGAACACTAAATCCATAAGTCCTACTCCAATAACCCTGAACCTAAGCCCCAGCTCACCTTGGACACGGTGCGGAACGACAGCGAGCAGCTACACGACGCTCGCATTAGGGTGTAGGCCTAATCCCCAAACCCATGACTCCTACCGCAACAACCCCGAACCTGAAACCCAGCGCACCTTGGACACGGTGTGGAATGACAGCAGCTCCACGCCGCTCGCGTAGGGCTCGCCCATTTCCTTCATCACCTTGCGCGCTGCAACAAACGGCCGCTCGTCCTGGTAGATGTTCTCCTGGTACACCTGCAGCGACACACAGCGCAGCAGCACGCAAGCTTCGGTTAGATATTTGCTGCTGTTTTGATTGTTGTACTGAGGCTTGCTGCCGGAGCTCGTCCTGGTAGATGTTCTCCTGGTACACCTGCAGTAACAAACAGCACAGCAACAACCGCGCTTCAATCAGACCGTCGCTGCTAGCACAGCATGAGGCCTCCCAACAAAACAAGTTGGCACAGCCACTGGTCCTGACGACATGCAGCCATCACTACCCCTAGCCGCTGCACCTCAGCAAGGAACGTCATGCTGCGAGCAAAAATGACAATGTGTTCACTGGAAGTGGCTCACTACCGTCTAAGACGGTGATTAGGGACCCACATGAAACCAGTTCTGTGGAATACGTCAAATAAGTTGCTGCGCGGGCCCTACCTCATCTGCCATGAGCACGATCTTCTCATCGTATGCAAACTTGATGAGCTCCTTCAAGTTGTCGTAGCTCAGGCACTGGCCCGTGGGGTTGCCTGCAAGGCAGCAGCAGCAGCAGCAGGGTCAGTCGATGAGCTCTTTCAAGTTGTCGTAGCTCAGGCACTGGCCCGTGGGGTTGCCTGCAAGGCAGCAATTTGGAAAGCATTCAACTTGTGTGACTGGCTACAGTTGCTGTGAAGTGGAGTTCAGGTTGTGGTAGCTCAGGCACTGGCCCGTGGGGTTGCCTGCAAGACACCAGCAGCAGCACTGGCCCGTGGGGTTGCCTGCAAGGCAGCAGCAGCAGCAGCAGCAGCAGAATCTGTCGCTGCACTGCCTGCTGATTGTCTGATCAAGCAGGAAGAGCAGCAGCAGCAGCAGACACATCGCCAGCCTCATTCTAGCTCTCTGCTGGCGGTACCGCGCATGTCAGCAGTCGCAGTGGCACACAGAACAGCAGCTGCATCCAGCCGTCGGACCATGATGCGCACACCGTCTTCCTGTGGTCTTCTGCATCCCCCCACAGAGCAACAACCAGCATCAGCCACATGCACGCAAGTTCGTGTCTGCTGGCAACCACCAACCCAAGCAGCAGGCTACCTGCAGTAACACTGGGATATTACACAAACATGCTCTGTGCACCTGGGTTGATGAAGACCAGGCCGCGCACTGCCTTGCCCTCGCTGCGCGCCTTCTTGACTGCGTCCCGCAGGCTGTCCATGGACATGGCCCAGTTCTTCTCCTCGTCAAGCATGTAGGGCACCAGCGTGCCGCCTGCACAGCACAAACAGCAGCAGCCAGACATAACACATTGTAAACAGCCACGCTGAAAGCCAGCGACGATGACGGCAGCAGCAGCAGCAGTTCTTCTCCTCGTCAAGCATGTAGGGCACCAGCGTGCCGCCTGCACAGCAGCAAAGCACAACAGCAGCAGGTGTACTGCTGCTTCAGTGCTGTTGCAGGCAGACTCTGTAGCCAAAACCCCGGGCTGCTGCTGCTGCCGCAAGTGACTCACCCAGCAGCTGGATGGATGCACTGTGCAGCAGGTACTGCTGCTGCTGCTACTAGGCAGACTCTGTAACCAAAACACAGCTGCTGCTGCTGCTGCTGCTGCCACAATGACTCACCCAGCAGCTGAATGGATGCGCTGTACAGCGGGTACTGAGGGATGGGTACCAAGATGCCGTCACTTGGGCTGCGCAGGATCGCGTTCAGGCACAGGCGCACTGCAGGGCTGGCTCCATCAGTGATGAAGATGTGCTGCAGCAGCAACACCAACAAATGCATTAGAGCAGGATCAATCAGCGAAAGGGAGGTGTAGCAGAAAGCAGCATTCAGCATTCAGCTGCAGCTCACACTGGGGTCTGCTGCGCCCACGCCGTCCCTGCCCCTGACAGCAAAATATTCAACGTAACAGATGCAAATAATAACACACTCAGCAGCAGCAGCTCACGTTGGAGTCTGCAGGCCCCACGCCGTCCCTGTCCTCGATGAACTTGGCCACCTCCTTGCGCACATGGGGGTTGCCGCGGGAGTCCTGGTACGCACCCACACCTGGCAGCAGCAACAGCAGCAGCAGCAGCAGTGGCAGTGGCAGCAGCAGCAGGCAGCAATGTCAGATGCATGTGCAGACTGCCAAAGCAACATGCTGTGTGCAGGACATGGGGGTTGCCGGAAGAGTCCTGGTACGCACCCACACCTGCCGGCAGCAGCAGCAGCAGCAGGCAGCAATGTTGGATGCATGTGCAGACTGCCGAAGTAACATGCTGTGTGAAGAAGCACAACTGGCCTTTGAGAGGCATGCGATGCTGTTGATGGTGCTGGTGGAGAAGTTTAGCTGCACAGCTTGTTGAATGACAGTGCGGCACGAGTACTAGTGATGTCCTCATTGCTATGCTATGCTCCATGTTGCCGCCGTATCTGTATGTATTGCAGACAAGCTAGGCAAGCAAGCAAAAGCGGGAGCGACCCCCCCCCTTCCCCACAGGTGCTTCCCATCATCATCATCAGGTGCTTCCCATGTGTGCTTCATTGTGCTCGTTGCGCAGCTGCTAATGCAGCAGACTTCTCCCCCAGAGCTTTTTACAGCACAAGACCTACCTCCATTGAAGGCCTTGTGCAGCTCTTTTGCGCGTGCAATGGCATCAGGCGCAAACAGTTCTGCTGATTTAGGGTTATCCAGCAGCGAAGGAGACGTACACAGCGCAATGACCTGTGCATGGAAAAACACAGCGTGTTATGTCGTGTTGTCGCAGCAGTGCAGCGGATGCAGTGGATGGGGTGCAGGAATCCTGCTGTTGCATGAGCATAAGGCAGCCAGGGAAATTGCCTGTGCCTAATGCTGTGCCACCTCAGACCTCTAGTGGTGTGCAAATAACAAGAGCGTAACACCAGCCATGCATGGAAACTATGGCTCAACTGCTGCCGCTGTGATTGATCTGCACATTGCCGTTCCTTGCTGTACCACTGCTGTGTTGGTTGGTTATGATCCTTTTGTGCAGCTGCTGGCTAGACAGGGTGTCCAGCAGTAACTACTGCGCTGCTGCTGCTTGACAGCATGCTGTCGCAGCATGTCCTGCCCAGCTGCAGCACGCAGGTTGCCAGGCAGCGCATAGCCAAATCACCTGGCGTGTGAAGGTCAGCGGCTTGGCTCCCAGCTGATGAGGGTTGCCGACTGCACAACAAACAGAGCAGGTGAGAGTGTGGGTGGGTAGCTGAGCTTCTCCAACATCCATGGTTTGACTAGCTGTGCTGTCCACGAATACCCTGCAGCGTTGAAGTCTTACCGTTAGTGAAGATAATCTCCCTTCCTGCCTGGCGCAGCTCCTCTGCCTTGAGGAACAGCTCGCCACGCACGGCGTACTGAGGCAGCAAGCGAGATCACCAACGCAACAGACGCGTCAGACCCTGTGTAAACAACTTGCTTCATCATCAACTGCTAATATCAATCACGTAGTTCCTCAGACCTGTGTCTTCTTCAGGTTCTCGTTCAGCAGGTCCGGATGCAGCACTTTGCCCTCCTTTGAGTTGATGGGCCCGCTAGACATATGCCTGGCAGCCGCATTGGTAGGTGCAGCAGCGAACTGAGCGCTGTGACGGCCAGCATGGCTCGCCAGCAGCTGCTGGCACAGCTTTACTGTCTGTTTCCTCATTTTCTGCGCTGATGTTCGTCTGCCAAGCAAATGAACGAACGGCTCCAACGAGCAGAAGTCTCGCTTTAGCTTGAACGGCACAGCAGCAATGAGGCTATAGTAACATGATCATTTGGGTAATGAATGAGCAGAATCTACTACACGCCACAAAACCCTTCTGCCTCAAAAAACGCCACGTAAATAGCCACGAATCAACGCGAAATAGACCAAGGAAGTGTGAGTGCCTCATTTTTCGGCTGACATGCGTGCCAAGTCAGCCTGTCGACCTGGCAGTACCTCGGGCAGGCCTCCAGCTGTACAGCTGTTGCACCCCTGATCGTGAACCATTGCGAACTCCCCCTTGTTGCTGTCACACAACGAGATTTATGCGTTTTTGTAGAGTCCTGACGCCGGCCAGACGCACTGATGGTGATTATCAAGGACTGAAGTGCTGGGCCCGGGAATGCGCTGTTGCAGTACTTGCAAGTGACAATTGTCGCCAGTGATGAGCAGACAGAGCTGTCCGGGCTGACAGGAGACAGCTGGCTTTTGTGAAAAATCCTTGCTTCGTATGAGGTGAGCCGCGGTTAAGTGGCCTTGCAGCACAGAGTATTGTCTGTCAACCAGGGGGGGCACTCCCACAGCTGGAGAGCACCATCATGGCTTTGGGCGAGAAGAACATCGGGGTAGATATATATGTTGACAACAACTTCCTGCATAACTTTGGGCGCCATCTGAGAGGGTCTCTCGGAAAGGGGGTGTGGGTGGGGCCCACACAGGTTTTTCGATATGTTTTGTGAACTTTTTTGCCCGAGGTCCTATGGCATCGAGAGCAAGCTCATTGAGCCTGCCTTGATGTGTACTACGGTTTGCACATGTTTTTAGACCCGTCGGGCATCATATAATAGCAGCAGGGTAACAAAGGGTGCCCCAGAGGCCCCCGCCGCGCTCTGCAGGCCCTATCATGCCAGCAGATCAGTTCTGACAGCAGGTCCAAAACTTGGTCGATTCTGGTCAGACTTTCACTGTGAAAGGTCCAGAAGGTATGTATATTATATATATACAACACATGACCATAGCACACCTTTCTGCTGAGGGGGAGGGGGGGTCCCTGAGCCTGCTCAAGGTTTTTGTTCATGGTGTCTGAAAATTTCTGTGTGCCCCCCCCCCTGTGTCAACAGTATGAAAACTGTTCACACATGATGTGTGTGGTGTATCCGATACCGTCTCCTGGGAGGGCCTGGCAGGAGAGCCTCTCTGTACGTAAAAGCACAGCTGCAAGCTTAGCAGAATACACTCTCCTGTTGCCCTGCGTCAGTAAACATTTACAACGGTGACTGCATAGGGTACTAAGCTTGTGGCAGCAATGTGTCCTTAGTTACTTAGTTAGTTAGTTACACAGCCTATAGTGTTGGTATCCTTGTCAAACAAATTAGTGTTCATGAAGAGAGAAAATTATATCTGTAATTGGGCATCCTTAACTTCAGCATGTGCTCACAGAGCGTGGCAGAGCTCTAGAGCTGAGAAATCTCTTCTGCAACCCTTTCAACCTTTAGTTTGGTGAAGATGACTCAGTCACAGTGTCCGTGCATCATGCGAGCCGCAAGCAGGAGCAGCAGCAAAGCCGGCGGTGCCTGCTGGTGGTACCAACAGTGTGTGGCCACATTAAAAAACACAAAGCCGTGCACACAACACGACTGTTGCCCCAGAGTTCGTATTTGCTCTGAGCAAAAGGGAGGTCCCTGCCGGGCCCAATAAATAGCGTACACTGTGATTATGAGAATCACATCAATTGCTGTCTGGAGCAGCTGTAGCGGCACTGGGTATAAGACGCGTAGTGGAAGCGTATTCAAAAGGAGGTTTGTTAACCAATGATCAGCCTGAGGCCCAGCGTAAGCTGTTGTAGACCGCCTACGTCGCAAGGCCCGCGTAGTTCTAACATGGCAGTACAATGTCACATTGACTGCCGCGTGTCTCACACGGACGTGTGAGTCACAAGAGTAATGTCTAATCATCCACTACATGGATAGTAACAGTTCCTGTTACAGGCCTCCCCCATCAGGAACTTTGACTGTCCTCAGTCAATACGCGGATAAGAGACCAAGTTGGCAATGAGCAACGCTCTGGACAACTGCACTGATAACACAGCCAGTACAGCAAGCAGCTTATGGCACGCAGCCCAGCTACTAACCAACAGCCTTACAGGCGCGCATGCAATCGGGGATTTATGTTGAGAATTCCCTCAAATCTACAAGTCGAGTTGAGTGGAGTCCGCGTAGTGCACTAGAGGGCAGGTCACATCACGTGCTTTCTCCATCGACGAGACACAGTCCTAGCCGTTACGGGCGTACAGACCAAACTCAACAGAAGTACAACAATGTACTTAGATTAGACAGGTAGCATGCAGCTATGTCTGAAAAGACAGTAATGTCACGAGAAGTTCACCAAGAACATGCCAGAGGCAAAGTGACAATCAGCAAGCAGTAGCACATCACTAAGAGATCATTTGTGACGACGCTTGCGTATAGCAGCATTAACAGCTGGCAAAGCAGCAGCCTGTGCTGAGCGCTTGTTCTTGCTCTGTTTCTTGTGTGGTGCTGCGACTAAGCGCATGCCAGACTGGGACTGCACAGCAGACCAGTATTCAGAGACTTTCTCTGGGCAATTAGCACAATTGGCTTGTGGCTCCCGGGTGTTGTGCTCAACACCATAGCCAAGCCACTTCACAAGAAACTGTAGCTTGCCATGACCCACAAACCTGTGGCTCTCAATCTGCTCTACCTCATACTCCATTTCACCATCGATCATGGTTGGTGGCGGAGGAGCCACAGTGGAGGTACCAGGAGAAACTGGTTTGAGCAACGAGATATGGAACACGGTGTGTACCTTGAGATTACTTGGCAGCTCTAGCCGAAAGGCGACTGGATTAATCTGCTCCAGCACTTTGAAAGGACCGATCCACCTAGGCAGTAGCTTTGGTGATCCTTTGAACTTCAGCTTGATGTTTGCAGTGCTCAGGAAAACTGAGTCACCTACTGCAATGTTCATTTCACGCCGCCGCCTGTTAGCAGCAACTGCCTGCCGCTGCTGAGCAGCATGCAGCGCAGCTTTAGCGCTTTTGACAGCAGTCAAAATGGATTCTGCGCGATCAGCAGCAGAAACACAGTCTGGAACATCAAGGTGTCCTTCCCCCCTCAAGAGCTTGTCTAGGGGTAGATGTGGGCGCCTGCCGTAGTTCAGTACGAAAGGTACTGCTTGCACAGATTCCTGCCAGGAATCATTGATTGCAAACTCAACTAACGGCAGCAGCTTCACCCAATTGGACTGCGAAGGGTCAACATAATGACGCAGCATGTCCTCCATGATACGATTCACTCGCTCTGTATTGCCATCGCTCTGCGGGTGATAGGCAGTACTCATGGAAGCGGAGACACCAAGGGTGCCACGCAGGCACTGCCAGAACTTGCTAGTCCAGATAGAACCTCTATGGGACACCAGTTCATCAGGCAGGCCATGATGCTTGACAACAGCATCGAGGAAGATATCCGCGAACTGTTCAGCAGTGATATCCTTGCGGCAAGGCGCAAGGTGCACCATCTTAGACAGCCTGTCCACAAAGACAGCGATGGAGTCATGATTACTCTCTGTCACCGGCAAATCTGTAACTAAATCCATGCCCACTGACATCCATGTATCAGCCGGCACCGGCAGTGGCTGTAACAGCCCTGCAGGTTTCATGTTAGAGGCCTTCACACGCTGGCAGGAGCTGCAAGCAGCAACATAGCGCCATACCGGCAGGCCGCAAAGTACGCAAATGTTTGTAGCATTATTAACGCGGTAAAGTGTCGTGCGAATGGCTAACGCTGCAGATCTGCATCAGCAGGCAGCACGAGTGCGTCACCCCTGAAGTACAGACCATTTGTGAATGTCAAAGCAGCAGTATTGGTAAGCGTGAACCATGGGTCCAGCTTATACGCGGCTTTAACGCGCTCCACAAAGGAGAGCGAGTCTGACAGGGACTGTAAAGGAGTGAGGACAGCAGCAGCTGTACCCACAAAGTGTAACGGCTGGTCAGCCGTCATGCCAACAAAGCAGACAGGGTAGCGGCTGAGTGAATCAGCAGGATTTGCAACTCCCTTGACATAATGCCAAATGAGGCGGTGCCCCTGCAGAGCATCCAGCCACCTAGCATGTCGTCTGTTGGCCATGTTCACTGTGTCAAACGTGACGTTAGGCTTGTGATCTGTGTGAACATGCACGTCACGGCCTTTGATGTACACTCGCCATTTCTGGCAGCAGTACACTATGGCCAGCATCTCAAGTTCTGTTGGCGAGTAGTTACGTTCAGCTGGAATCAGCTTACGTGACTCGAAAGCGATGGGCCTGCTATCCTGCAGCAGAACACCACCTACGCCATCATATGATGCATCACATATCATGTGAAAGGGCTTCCCACTGTCCCATTCTGGCAGAGCCAAGACAGGAGCAGCAGTCAGCAGATGTTTGATCCCCTCAAACGATGTCTGACAGTCAACTGTCCAGACGAATGGCACGTCCTGACGCAGCAAGTGTGTCAGTGGCAGCAGCACTTCAGCGTAATGCCGCACGAACTTCCTGAAGAAGTTGGTGGTGCCCAGAAATGAGCGCAAGTGTGAGACATCCTTTGGAATGGGAAAGTCCTGCAGCGCAGTGACTTTAGCAGGATCTGCTGCCACACCATCAGCTGACACGATGTGTCCCAGGAAGAGAACTGATGGCTGATTTAGATTGCATTTGTGAATGGCTACAGTGAGCGCATTGGCCTTAAGCACGTCCAGCACTGCACGCAAGTGCAGCGCATGTTCTGCTGCTGACTTACTGAAGATCAGTATGTCGTCCAGGTAGACTAAGCAGTATTTGTAAAGCATCGGAGAGAATATCCGATTCATTACAGACTGAAAAGCAGCAGGCGCGTTCACCAGGCCGAAGCTCAGTGTGAGGAATTCGTAGTGCCCGAAGGGTTTGCGGAAAGCAGTCTTAGGGACATCAGTGGGCTGCAATTTGCACTGATGATATGCCTGGCGAAGATCAACCAAGCTAAAAACTTTCGCACCAGCAAGATGATCAAGCAGCACGTCAATCCTTGGCAGCGGGAACCCGTTGCGTTTGGTTAAGCGATTTAGGTGGCGATAATCTATCACCATCCGCAGCTCCGTGCTTCTTGGTTTCTTGACAAACAGTACAGGACAGCCGAATGGAGAAGAACTGGGCTGAATGTAGCCACGAAGCAGTAACTGTTCTATCTGCTTTTGCATCTCTTCCATTTCTAGCGGACTATACCGGAACATAGGCCGTAAGATCGGCTTGTCACCCTCGAAAGGAATGACCTCTATGTCTAGCTCGATTTGAGAACCTCCGAATGGAGGTTCTTCCGTAAACACCTCTGGAAAAGAGGAAACGATGTTTTGAACTTGCTCTGGAGCAAGCAAATGAGCGTGTGTGGGTAAACCGTCAGCAGCAGCAGCAGGCACTGCTGTGGTAGCTGCAGCAGTTCCATCAACTGCGCCAACAGTTACAGGTGCATCTGGTTTCTTATCACGAACAACCATCATACAATGCCACACGCCAGGGCCACTACGCAGTAAGCGATTGGCCGCAGCATAGCCGATTACAGGCCGTGTGTCAGCAGTACTGCTGTCACTTGCATCTGTGTCATCGTTTTGTGCTACGGCTGGCAATGTGTTAGCTTTCGATGAAGCCGACATTAGAATCGTATATCTACGTCCGTTTTTGTATACATGACAGCAGCACTTAGGAAAATCCATGATGGCTTGTCTGTCATGCAGCCAGGAGTCACCTATGATCATGTCAAACGTGCCTGGCATGTCAATGGCATAGAACACCAGCGTTTCTGACAGTGATGACATACGTACTGTCAGTTTACAACAGCTGGATGCATCGGCTGCACTCTGTAACACCCCTACCACTGAGATTGGCGTTGCAGCGGTAGACAGTTTGATGCCATTGAGGGAACAGTAACGCTTGGAGATGTAGTTGCCACCACTAGCACCACTGTCAAACAAGGCCTTGGCTGGAGTACCTGCTGCATGCACAACTGCCTGCATCGTGTGTCGCTTAAGAACAGCGGAGTCAGTGCTGGCAGGAGCCGCAGCAGGAGCTTCAGACATAGGTGTGTCAGGGTGCGCAGGGTCGCATGTATCTTGCGCGTTATGTTGTAACTTTGGAGCATCATGCCACAAAGCAAAGGTGCATCTGCACCGCACAGGCTTTCCTGTAGAAGGGTCAGTGAACAGCTGATGATGATGAGTGAACAGCTGGGTGCCTGTACTGTAAATATGCATAAGCTGCATGCCCTTGACCAAGTCAAGCTGATGAGCTGGCAACTTGTAAGGCAGTAACACGCATGCACCAGCTGACGGATTCACTAGCTTGTAACGTTTGTACAGTCTGATGTAATCAGCCCTGACTGAAGCCGGACAATGTATCCAGAAAGTCTTGTCACACAGCTGACTTTTAGGTGGACTAGAATCCACACTAAAGGGATGGTCAGGTGGCACAGCAAACTCTGTGCACACAGCAGTATGCTTGACAGCATACGCATCCGTTGTACATGGCTGTAACAACTCAGCTTGTATAGAGTCAAACACAGCGCCATTGATTGGCATGTGTGTTTTCTCAATAGCACTCTCAGCAGTAGGTGGCACAGCATGTGCACACTCCTGCTCTACAACGCCAGGCTGCACAGACTGTGCACCGGCCAACTCTGCACCTTCAGGAGAAGGTATAGCAGCAGCAGCGCCTAGCTGCTCGCACGCAGGGGCCTCAGCCACCCGCACTGGTGCAACAGCAGCAGCAGCTAGCTGCGCTCTACGCAGGTTGCAGGCATCA
>CADDIJ020001056.1:0-14092 GCA_902809745.2 Tetradesmus lagerheimii | reverse complement strand
GCCGGCTGCAGACCTTTGGTCTCATGCAACACTGCACCAAGGTATGTGTAGCTGCTCTGAATGCTCAGGGGCTGACCAGCATACGTGAACGCAGTTGAGCGCGGGCGTGGCACACGTTTGCCACGGAACACCACCACACACGTCTTCTTAGGCCGCATGTTGACTTCCATGCCAGTGATCTCACAAAACAACTGCAAGCAATCCAACAAGCATTGCGCGTCTGCCGGCGACTCAGCAATCAAGCAGCCGTCATCCGCATAGAGCAAATCAGGCACACGAAGAGAGCCAACCTTGGGTCCAAGAGGAGCAGAAGCCCCACCTGGAACAGGCTTGCCTCTAATTGTGATCAACTCGTGCAGCATCTCAATAAATAACCCAAACAGCAGCGGGCTCAGCTCACTTCCTTGCTTAGTACCAAGGCACGTATAAATAGGGTCACCCAATTTGCCATTCACAGACACCTGTAGCTGGATGGTGTCATATAGACGCTCCAATAGAGACAAGAAGCGGCCATGGATGCCAAGCTGCCTGCAACGTACCAACAACAAGTCTCTAGGAACCGTGTCAAAAGCTTTCTTAAAATCTATGAACACAACATACAACTTCTTACGCTGGTGGCGGGCCCTGTTAATGAGATGCGTAAGGGTGAACAACGCATCAATTGTGCCATGTTCTTCGCGAAAACCACACTGTGTAACAGCACGCACACCTAGGCTCTCCATAGTTGGGTCTAGGCGGAGGTGCATGAGGCGGTCAACCACACGACTATAAATGCTAGGCACACTAATGCCTCTATACATGTCCCTGTTGTTGGGCTCACTAGCCTGCCCTGATTTGGGCACCGGAATCAGCTTGCACAATTGCAGAACACGCGGCCACGTTGTTGGGGTGATGTTAGCTGCAGTAATCTGCCGCACCACCCATGCCACACAACGCAGCAGCGGCTCAAGACGTAGCCCTGGCGGCGAGGTGCATCACCAGGTCCAGAGGTTGAGCGCGGCTGGCCAGGCGCACCATCAGCTAGAGCCTCATGCACTTCCTCAGCAGGGAAGCGCAGCAACTCACATGTCAAGTTTTGCAAGTCTGCCGCTTCGCCAGATGGCAGGGAGCACATCACATCAACAATTTCCGCAAATCTAAACTTATCATTCAGGTGGTTGAATGCAGACGGCGGGTGCTGATGCACTGCCGCCAGCTGAGAGCGCAAGGCCGCAGCCTCAGGCGACAGCGGTGGCCGCTGTGTTGGATGTGCCATTATGTCAGAAAACCAAGCCGTCCAATCATCTACATCATCAAGAGGGCAAGACACACCACGCTTGTCCAAAAACACTCGCCAAAAATCGCGTTGCTCCTCACTAAAGTACGACTGCAGGAGCTGCAGCTTGCACTGCTGGGTGTGCTGAAACTTTTTGCGGCGCACAACACGTTTGTAAGCACGGCGTGCCACCAGCATTGCTGCACGCAGAGTTGCATCCCCAGCACCCCCATACTCCCCACCACGCGAAGCATGCCAGGCCTTCCACGCAACATCAAATGCCTGAGAGAGGCGCTGACACTCATCATCAAACCACGGCTGAGTGCGCTGCGGGCGTGAAGCTGCCACAACAGATGACGGTGGGTCACACTCAGCACCACAAAGCTGCATGAGTTGCGTCAATTCCTCCAGTGCGCCGCTAACATCAACTGTACCAGCACGCATGCGCTGAAGCAAAGACTCAAATCGCGCCTTATTGCGCTGCAAAGCACCAATGTAGCGCTCACTGTTGTCCGCTGTCGGCCGGCACGCCCGAGGTCTAGACTCCCTGCTACGCCGCCGACCAGCAGTGGTCAACCCATGCTGGCTTGCGGGCGGCGCGGTGCGGCGGCTCCGCCCTGCTGTCCTAGATGCAGGCTGCACGTTACGCAACTCTTCAGGCTGGGCCAGGTGCCGCACAACAGCCAGGCACAAGAACAACGCACAATGATCACTCGACGTAGAAGGAGCAAAGGGTAGCACCTCAAAGTTCCGCACACTTGCAAACAAGGATGCAGACACCATGCTTAGATCAACCACACTTTGGCCCAGCATGTGACCCGCCGCGTCCAGCGCATATTACGTGCATGCACCTGTATCATCACCCGGGGCGCGGCCGTTCAGAACCACTGAGCACGCTGAGCGCAAGCAGTGCATGAGCGCCGCAGCACGGTCAGAGTGCACAACAACATCACAAGAAGCCCGAGGGCCGGGTATGCCTGCATATTCTTGCAGCATGGCCGTGGTAAGGCCAGGCATGAGGGGAGGTACGCACAGCTCGCCGTCTGTGGGCACATCATCACGCATGCAACCAATACGGATGTTCAAGTCGCCAAGCACCACGTGGCGGTAACCACGGGCATGAGCAGACATCAACCCATCTGCAAGAACCCCAACAGGGTTCGTGTGCAGGGCACCTGCTTGGTACTGCCGGGAGCCAGCAGGGCTAAAGTAAACGCACGCCACCATTAGTTTATATGCCGGAACCTCCACCCAAACAATGCCAGCACGGGCATCCGTGGTAACAGAAACACCAGCGCTGCCAAACACAGGCGAGGTCTGGCGCAAGAACACTGTGATGCCTCCCGACGGGCGGCCAGGCCCGCCTCTATGTGCCCGCACACAATGGAAAGCCTGATAGCCAGGCACACTCAGCTCATCACACGTGTCAGCAGTACAAAATGTTTCTACAAATGCATAAATGTCACAGTTAGGGTTTGCCGCAACTGCCGAAGCCACCCGAGCCACTGCCTGCCCACACACATTCTGACCATAGAATCTCACAACATGCCCAGCCCCTGCCCCGCTCAACCTGCCACGCTAGCACCCCCACCATTGCCTGCTGCTGCTGCCCCCCGTGGCGACTGAGGGGAGGTGGCGGCGGCGGGGGCACAGCCACCCACTGCCCGCTGCTGCTAGCCCCACCAGCCTGCCACCGCTGCAAGGTAAGGCCCCTCCACCGCACCTGGTCGCCATTGGCAAGCAGCGACTTGCGCACCCCCTGCAGAGCCTTACGCTGCTCCTTCTGCTGCTGTGTCAGCTTGGCCTCCACATAAACGCGCAGGCCCGCGCGCCGCAGGTTGCCGCGCATGCGGCCGCCCAGATAGGTGTCCTGCAAGCTAGCCGTAGCCAGGGTCACCTCAAAGACGCCAAGAGGCTGCCTGCTAGCTGCTGCCCTGCTGCTGCTGCCTGCCCCTGCACTGCCACCCGCATCCCTGCCGCTGCCGCCAGCCGCAGCCCTGTTGCCAGCAGTGCTTGCCCCGCCACCTGACTGACCCTGCCCGCTGCTGCTGTTACGCGGCTCATAGACCAGCCGAGCGCTGATGAAGCTGCATTTGGCTATGCCACCACACCCAGCCAGGTGCTCAACAAGCTGGTCCGGGTGCATGTTAGCAGGTGCATGCGCAACCACAGTGACGGCGCCGCCCTGCTTGTCAAGCTGCTGCTTTAGCGCCTGCACAGCAGAGTGCAGCTGGCCGCTGATCACCTGCTGCGCCTCATACTTCTGCTCGAGCGCAGCAGAAGCAGCGCGTTGCTGCTGCAGCTGCTCCTGCAGGCCCGCCACTGTCTGTGTGCTGTCCCACATGCGCGCCTGGCCGCGCGCTGACTCTGCATCTCGCACGCCCAGGGCTGCCAGGAGACTGCCATGACGCTCGGTAGCTGCTGCTGCAGCTTGTGTGGTGGCCTGCTGCTGCTCCACCTGCTCACGCAGCTGCGCCAGCTGCTGCTTAAGCTCATTTAGCTGAGACTCCAGGATAGTACACAATGTTTGGAGACGGAAGAACAACAACAAGCAGCAGGTGGTGGAGCCCAGACACAAGAACGGCGGCCACAGTCCAAGAACAGGCGCTGCAAAAATGCACAGTAGCAGGCTCATGATGATGATGAGTAGCAGGCTCAAGCACGGATCCAGAATATGCACTACAGCAGGCCACCAATTCAACATGACAGCGGGCTGCTGTTAAACCCCAGCACACAATGCGCTGTGACTGCATGCTGCAGGCGCACGGGCGCAACAGGATGATGAGAATGGTGCCTGCTCTACATGTCGCAATGCCTCACTACTCATGGTCCAAACAACTGGAATCATGCGCACTCCCGCAGTGCTGGCTGTGCAGTACAGATGTATACCCTGGTTTTTGAGACAGCAATAGGAGTACATTTCACACCCGTTCCTTGCCTTACAGCGCGTGCAGAATGGCTGGGAGACACACCACTAGTGCCGTGCTGGCGGCCACAACTAACGATCAGCACAGTGACACCAACCACAGGACTACACAGGCTCGCACAAGTGACCACCTTCACCGTGTGGCACAGACTTGACTGCTGCAAGCAGTGCATTGCTAAGCTGGACGCCTTCCAGCTGAACCCTAACCTCTAACTCCGTGCTTCTGCTGCCCTCTCGGAGTGGCCAGTGGCTGCCACAACAACCAAGGATAAAACCACACAACTCGAGCATGGTGAGCTGAATTGCTGCATGACTTGAGGATGATGTACATCCGATGTATGCCGGGCATGAGCTGTTGCTGCATAACATGGTCTGCACAGCATACATCCCATTCACATTCATCACGCCGCAATGCTTCAAACACATTGTGAAACCAACCCATCCGTGACTCGCCCGTCTCTGCAGACAGCAGCCGCCTCGTGAGGAACAGAAACCAAACCAGAGCAAGCCAGGAGAAAAACACTCAACAGCGTCCCTGCCAATGCATCATGCCAACCATCCTGCATCACATTGCTGATTGGTTCTCAATGTCATTCATCACTTAAGTGAACCAGCTGTGTCATCGCAGCCTTGTTCCTGCTGGTCATCTTCATGGGCATGCAGGCAGGATGATCGGGTCCACCAGTGCCTTGATACCACTGCCTCAGTTCAACAAATCTCAGAGATAACACGACAACTCAAAGTAGTGTCGAGCACTAAAACTGGGCACCTACTGCCACAGCAATTGCGCAAGCTGCCAAAACCTCTGGTACTGAGTATAGAACAGCCAGGTGGCATGTTGTCTGCTGATGGTTGCAGCAGGCAGAGCAGCACAGTTGCGGAACATTCATGGTGCAGTGCAGCCCTCCAAAATGCTGGCTTCTGCATAATCAACTCTAGCAGCACTACACCTGCAAAAGGCCTACAAAATTGCCAGAGGTGCAACAATCTCAGATATAGGTTGAAACGTAACACGGCATATACTGTGCATAGGAAACCCTATGTCTTGGTTCATGAATGCTCATCAGGAACTTCACTACCACCTGTCACTGGTGCCAAGCTCAAACATCATTCCTGACACCGGATGGTCTGCGTACTACTCTGCACCCAGTCCTCAGCTGCGCGCTGCAATCGGCACCACCACCTTTGAGTTGTCTCCACCGCCTCCAGCACTGGCAGGCGACGCACAGCCGCCTGCAAGCACCTCTCAGTGCTTCTCTGCTGCTGCAGTGCGGCTGCTCGCGTTGCCTGAACAGCTGCCAGCTGGTGCTCAGCAGCCCTGAGAGCTGCCTGTGCAGCAGCCACCTGCTGCTCACACTCTGCTTCCTCCTGCGTGCCTCCTGCAGCCCGCACACACATGTGACTGGTAGTTTGAATATGGCTGATGGTCATGCTTGAATCAGCATGTGCCAGTTAGTTTGGGAGTGGCTTATGGTCGTGCTTGAGTCAACATGCAAGCGTTGCGTTGACTCAGCAAGGTGTGACAAGTGCAGAACGCGGTTCCACAGCAACTATGTTGCTGTATGCACAGCATATGCGCATGGCACACATTTCATCACCTGATACTGCAGCTGGAAGTGGATGTTTAGGGCACTTTGTTTACCCTTAGGGTCAGCAGTGGCAGCTTTACCAGCTAGTGGCATCTAGTGTGTGGGGCCAGCAGCATTGGCAACCCCAAGCAGCCCCTGGCACCTATTCAAACCAAGCAGTGCTAGCGACTCACCCTCAAGAAGTTGGCCAGACGCAAAGCGGATGTCAGTCAGCTGTTGAAGCAGCCCCTTGGGGTCGGGGAGCTGCAGGCACATGTCCACAATCTGCTGGAACATAGATGAGCCCTGCGCGCGGTGAAGAAAGATGACGACAGTCAGCAGAGGACGTACAGGCAAGCACATTATCTTGCGGTGCACAAGTGCAAAGCAGCTGTCTTTGTCACTGAACGGATCAAGCAAATCAAACTCCACACTAAACTCACCTGGTCCTTGGCAGTCAGCACCAGCAATGGATCACCACCAAAACGATTGATGTGGCTGCCCTGGATGCATAGGCGCGTAAGCTGCGGGGCCCATGCAAAGGTTGGAAACTGGCACCAACTTAGGTAAGCGGCACGGACGATGTGCAAGTGCCGCAGGCTGGGCAGCCTCGCCAGGTCGGTGAAGTCCTGTGCTGTCATCTGACAAGTGATGGGGTTAGAAGCGCTGTCAAAGTGTGTATCGTACAAAGGATGCGTAGCTACTGCCAGGTGAGTGAGACGCGTTAGCCCCATCAGCGATGTAAAACCCAAAGAGAAATCTTCAGGTGCTGGTGTTGTGCCTCCGCCTAGGCAGCCCAACAAGCTGAGGTCACATAGATTGGGGCAATTCTGCACGAGCAGCCGCAGCTCACGTGGGCCTACACCTGGCGTGACTTTACGTAACTGCTCCCAACCAAAGTCATACTGCCATGCTTTGCCCCTCTTCTTTGGTGCAGGCGTACTGAGCATCTGCTGTGGGTCAACGCCGAGCACCAACACCTGCAGCCCTGACCATGTGCTGCTTTCACATCCTGCAAGCAATTCAATGTTGCGATCCTTAGATTCCCAGCCACCAGCAAGGTCCAGCTGCAGGCTGGTGAGGCTTGACGTCACGCCCTGCAGCAGACCACGCGTGTCTGCTCCTTCCAGCTGGAGGTGCCTCAGCTGCTGCAGAGGTGCAAGCGGTGCGCTGTGCCCTTCAATCACGTTCACTGGGGCCTGCACAGGCGTAATGTTGGCACAAATGCAAGACATTGATGTGCCACCCCCATGGTCAACATGCAGCACAAGCTCGTCAACTGCTACCTCTCCTGCCGGTGCATGCAGGGTTCAGTGACAGAACACAAAATAAACGCAGAAACTTCATGCAAACATCACAGCTGCTGCTGATATCTGTGGAGCACTGCAGCCATCCTACAGCTGAGGTGTGCCATATGCCGTTGTCTGTGCCGTGCTTGCAGGATGGGGCTGCTCACCTTGAGTGTGACCAGCTGCTCCAGCTTGGACAGGCACAGCCCCTTGCTGCTGCTGTCGTGCTCCTCCAGGGCAACGTCGCTGATGGCGTCTGTCACGACCAGCCCCAGCAGGTTGAGCTCACGCAGCTGGGGCAAGCCAGATATGCTGCGCAGGATGCCGCTTGCCGCGGGTACTGTGACGCCCTGCAGGGTCAAGCTGGTGAGGGATGTGGGCAGGCCTGCTGCTGTTGCTGTCAGCTGCAGGTCAACCAGTGTCAGGCGCTGCAGGGAGGGTAGCACAGGCAGCTGCACGCACAGCGGGCTGAGCTGCTGCCCTTCAATGACAAGCTGCGCGCATCAGTCCAGTGGTTGTTCTGACCAACAGTTGGCACGCCTAGGAACTGCTGCAGCCGTTGGAACTCAGCTTCTTGGGGACTAGATGGGTTGACTGTGCCCAGGTTGACATGTACAGCAGCCACTGCAGCACGCCAGGTCTTACTGACAAGGGCTGCTTGCAGATGATCTGCTGCTTGCAGGTGACTGAGGATGTTCTGCAGCAGCTCTACGACGCCACATGCTTCGTGTGGGCCCTGAGGACTGCAGCAAGGCAGCAGAAGCAGCAGGACATCAGGTGTGTATGCATGCTGCTGGAGCTGGACAGGCAATGGACGAGGAGGTGAATTGGTACGAGGTCAGTTTCATCAAACATCTGAAGCCCACTATTGCTGCCGCAAGCATCATGAACCGCTTCAGAACAGTCCGAGAAGGCCTGACAACCAGCAGCGCGTATTACGAACATACCTGCCGTTCCTTCTGGTCCAAGCATGCACCGAGCCCATGATACTGCGTGCTGGAAGCGCTTCTAGTGTGATTTCACCTAGCTCGCGCCGGAGAGTGTGCAGCTTTCAAACCAACAGCTGTCGATGTCTAACGCAGACGAAAGTAGCGGCCAAAAAGGTTTGTCAGCATGCAGTGGTTGCATCAGTACCATTTCATCATCTGTTAAGAAAGTATCAGACATACACGCCTTGCAGACCCGGTGTTAGGGTTATGTCATTTTCGTTGTCAAGGTGGCCAGGCTTAATTCTGCACAGTCGTGCATTTCGAGCAATGCTCAGTGTTGATTACTGCTGCTACAATGGCAGCTGGAGGGTTGAGAACAAAATTTGTCACGTGCTGACACATGTGTACAGCTGCTGTAGTGTTACACTGACGGAACATGTCATATGCATACCCATTGAAGGCAAACTCCAGTGGAACCAGGAGTCATATCAAACAGAGGCAGCATCACAGTATCACAGCGTCACAGTATCACAGCGGCTTTGAAAAACTTCCAACTGCCGTTTAAGAGACTCTTACACACATCCTGCTTGCAACACGACTGCGGCAATCACCACACACTCCGCCGTCCTCAAGAGCAGTGCTAGTCAGCAGCACGCATAACAGCCTGTATTGCTGCAGCGCGTCCTGCAATCCTTTCAACCACTGTTCCAGCTGATCCTTCATGCATGGCAGCAGCAACAGGCAAACGGCCAACCAAACGCGCCATCACACATACGTACCCATCAAACCGCAACAACACAACACTACATCAGCTCATTGTTGGACGGACAATGCGCCAGGAGGGGTCACCATTGCTCACAGCTGGTGCAGCACTGCCCCAACTGCTACTCCCTTTCCCTGGCAGATGCAGCGCATACCGCTCCCAGCCGCCGATCAACTGCACGCACATCGCCGCTGCTTCTTGCCGCAACAGCATCCCAGCTGCATCAACAAGCGCCAGCGGCTGCAGCTGCTGCTGTTCAGTGTGCTGCTGCTCAGTACTCCTTGGAGCCGTCTCCCTCGGTGATGATGTCCCTGAAGCTGCCGCCACCAGGGATCATGGGCAGCACGTGCTCAATGTGCTGCAGGACAGCAGAACAAGCAGCAACAAGGCAGCAGTGCAGTGTGAGCACGATGATACGGGCAAGCAGCCACAGAACATACAACCAGTGTACTGCTGAACAATGCACGTCTGATGCAGGCTGTTGTACGTGAGGTGCACGCCAAGCTGACCCCCTCCCCACCACCACCACCACCAGCCGCGTCCACCACTCACCGGCACCATCACCTCCAGCAGGTAGGGCCCCTCAGTGTCCAGCATCTCCCGGATGGCGCCACGCAGCTCAGCCTTCTTGATCACGCGCTTGCCTACAGCAGCAGCGGCAATCAGACACAGCAGCAGCGACACGTTGGCCTGTAGAAGTGCAAACAGGGGGGAGCAGACATCACACGCGCATGAAGCAACACAATGAGGCACATATATCCCTGCACTTGAGACGGGCGCTGCCTCAACATCATGCGCAAACTTCCGGAGCAGTGCACGATTGCATTGCCGAATGCTGCCCCCCCCCCCACCTGGCACGCCGAAGGACTTGGCCATGGTGACAAAGTCTGGGTAGATGTCTGCCTCGTTCTGCGTGTCGTGCCACTCAGCCTCGCGCTTGCCCAGGTAGGTGTGCGCGCGGTTGGCCTGACAGCAGCAGCAGTGACGTGGAAATGAAAACAGATACAAGCACGGCGGTCAGCATGAAGGGGTAACAGCACAAGGCAGTGCGCTGATGTTGCGACCACAGCATAATGGCTAAGCTTGGATGATGCCAAGCAATCACGGTCGGCAGCTGCCCTGCACCATGCCAAGTCCTGCAGCAGCAGAAGTGCACACACACCTGGCAGCACAGGTGCAACTACTGGTCAAATCGCATGCAGTTATCTCTCACCAACCACAACCTGGTGCATCTCAGCACCCGCGCCTACGTTCCACACACACACACACCGATGCGTGTGCCTTACCTTGTCTCTGTATCTTTGCCAGCGAGGCCCCAGATCATCCCAGCACCCACACCTACAACCACCCCCCATCCCTGTGCCTGCGCCTCACCTTGTAGAACCTGTCCTCCCACTGCACTACCATGCCCAGGTGCTGGTTGTTCAGCAGCAGCACCTTGATATTCAGCTTCTCAATCGCAGCAGTCGCCAGCTCCTGGCAGTTCATCAGGAAGCTGCCGTCGCCGTCAATGTCAACAACAACGCGCGAAGGCCGCCCGTTCTTGCCGTCGTGTGCAGCAGCTGCCCCCAGCGCACTAGGCAGGCCGAAGCCCATGCTGCCCAGGCCACCAGAGGTAACCCAGCGGCGCGGCTCAGGCAGCGGGTACCACTGCGCGGCAAACATCTGGTGCTGGCCCACGCCTGTTGTGATGATGGCCTCGCCGTTGGTCTCTTGGTGCAGCACCTGCAGCAGGGGCGCGGGGAGGATGAGACACAATCAGCATCAAAGAGTGTAACACTACATCACATAGACTACAGCAGCAGCTTCAACGACCAGCACCTGAAAGCGTTGGCGTGGTTGCGCCTATAGCAGCTGCTGGTGTTCGTCCAGCAGGGGTCGTGGCTGTTGGCGGTGCTGGGGTTGGTTGAGTTGTGGCTGTTGGTTTTTCAACATCCTCAGCGCAAGCAACCCCAGCAGCACCAAACCGCTGTTCCTTTCAAGCACATAGCACAGCACAGCAGCAAACTACAGCAGCTCCTTCGCAACAAACAACAGGAAGCGCTGTGCACGGCCATATACACCAGCCTTGCCGCGCGCCCTCACCTCGACTGCGTGCTGTGGTGCAATCACGTCCTCCCTGTCGGGGTACTGCATGGGGAACTTGGTGCGCTGCGCGTCCAGCTCCTCCCTCCAGGCCTGGTAGGTGGCCTCGGGCAGCGGGTCGGCCTGCATCATCTTGTTCAGCAGCTGCAGCGCAGGCTTCACGTCTGCGCAGCAGCAGCAGGGGAGAGCAAACGTCGGGGCAACGGCAGCAGCAAGAAGTCAGCAACAGTTGGTAGGGGTGATGATAACAGAAGCCCATCCGCTGGCAAACAAACGCTGCCACAAACAGCTCACACCCAGGCGCAGTATGTGCTGGAGGACTTCACTTGAAAGCAGTGGATGTGTGTGCTGCATGTTGCAAGGTCTGCCACGCGACCAGGCCGCACCTGCGCAGATGGGGATGTGTGCCGTCTTGTTCTTGTCAATCTCTGCGGGGTCGATGTCTATGTGCACGATGCGTGCATGCTGCGCAAAGGCCTCCAGCTTGCCGGTCACGCGGTCGTCAAAGCGCACACCCATCGCGATCAACAGGTCGGCCTGGCAGTGAACAACAGGCAGGGCAGATGGTAAGGGTTGAGCAGGGAGAAAGGTACACTCTTACGTGGGATGCTGCACTGAAGGAGAGGCGGCTGTGTGTTTTTGACAGCTGAGCTTAACATGTGCTGCTGCAGCAATTAGAGAGAGGCTGACGCCGCATGCAAGCACTGAGCCGCACCCATAGCGTGCATATGCCTATTGTTAGCCAGCTGAAAGGCAGTTGCAGTGCATGTCACGACATACAATCGCACCTCTGTTGCGCATACCCTTGCCAGCAGTGTTGTACTGTTGCACGAACCCCGCAATCAGCATGCATCTGGCCCCCAGCGCACCTGGTCGACCGCGTAGTTGGCGTAGACCGTGCCGTGCATGCCCAGCATCTGCAGCGACAGCTTGTCGCCCACCGGGTAGGTGCCCAGGCCCATCAGCGTCTGCGCCACGGGGATGCCGGTGAGCGAGATGAACTCGCGCACCTCGGGAGCCGCGTCCAGCGCGCCACCACCCAGGTACACGATCTGCGGGCAGGCGGTAAGGCAGCATGGGCAGAAGATCAGTACGGCACGATTGGAACCTAGTAAGCGGGTGAAGCACAGACATTGGTGATGTACACGGGCTGCACGTGCACAAGTGCCTGGTGTCTCCACCTGCTAAGTCATACTCTGTAACAAGTCCAGCGGGCAATGCCTGTAGCAGTGCACAACTCAGGCAGAGGCTCAACAACACCTGTGTCAACACCTTGCTTTCAGGAAGCAAAAGCAGGAATAGACAATGACGTTGTTAAGCCAACTACCATCTGGCACGGGGCGCACCACATGAAGTGCACATCGCAACAGCACCTGAGTGTGACTCACTCACAGCAAAAGCAAGCAGGTGAATAACACAAAAGGGTTTCGTGACACAGGCTGCATGGTCCGCATGTAACAGCCGTAGCTGCTCCAGAAGCTTTGTGAAAGCATCACAATAGCCAACAGCGGGGGGGTAGCTAGAAACAACCTGCGTCAGCTTGCAGGCGCCAGCACCGACTGTGTTTGGCCACGTGTCCAGGTGACGCCATGCACAACAGGACAAGAGACTGTAGCACTACCACACAGCCCACACTGCCAATAAGGCTGCACATGTTTGTGTTTAGCGTCGCTCATGCTGCTGCTGCGCGCTACTCACGGGCTTCTTGGCTCCCTTGAGCGCTTTGAGCATCGCTGCCAGCTGCGCGGGCTCAGGTGGGGGCGGCAGCCTGCTCATGTAGCCGCTGATGGCCATGGGCGTGTCCCAATCGGGGATGCCCAGCTGCTGCTGGATGTCCTTGGGCACGTCAACCAGCACGGGGCCGGGACGCCCGGTGCGCGCCAGGTAGAAGGCCTGCGTTTTGAACAGAGGCGAGCGGCGAGTCAGTGCTTGTAGATGCAGCGAGGGGCAAGGACATGCATACATGACTGAGTAGGTGGCACGAGTGTGCCACGGCGGGACGTTAAACACGTGGCGCAGTGGTGATGACGGACGAACAGTGGCCGAAAGGTTGCAGGTTCGATTCTGAGCCTAAGCAGTATGTCCCTGGACTCAGGGATACAGCCGGCGAAAGCCGAAGGAAGGATGCTGCTAATGTCCTCGCGACTCTCCGCAGGACTCCGTCGATTGCTGGCTATATACACACCGGCCCTGCTAGGTATGCGGTCCACCGTATGGGGTGATTCCCACATGCTGCCTAGTAAGGGGTGTAAGGGTCTGGGTGGTCTACCTTACACCGAAAATAGATAGAATAATCAGTCTGCTTTCCGCCTCCCCAGTGGGTGAGGCGCGGTTGCCGATGCCGAAAGGTATGGCTTACAAGGATTGATTATTATTATGACTGAGTAGGTGGCACGAGTGTGCCACGTACCATGTTTGCCAGCACACGTGACAGCAAATGGCAACCTGAGCGCGGCACGCTGAGAGAAAAGACACACAGCAAGCAACAGTCGCGACGCAAACACAACGCACAAGTGCCACAACACAAGGCACACGTGCCACAATGCATGCATGCGCAGCACCATGCGCCGCACCTCCTTCATGACGCGTGGCAGGTCCTCGATGTCCATGACCAGGTAGTTGTGCTTGGTGATGGCGCGCGTCACCTCCACGATGGGCGTCTCCTGGAAGCCGTCAGTGCCGATCAGCTTGCGAGGCACCTGGATGCAGCAGATAATGGTCCCACATGTTGTCGCCAACAGGAGTGCATCACACGTACTGCATTTGCTGGAGCTGATAAAGGCACAGCTGCGATGTAGATTAGACTTTGTGAAGCCCCTGCAACTGGAATACAACATCACTCATTCACTCATCCCAGCCAACACCACCATGCACCTGCTGTATAGCCCGCAACCAGCAGCTGTACTTTGAACACCCTGCCTGCTGTCTGCCCTGGCGTGACAACTGCTGCTGCTGCTGCGTGCGCCCGCACCTGTCCCGTGATGGCGACCAGGGGCACGCTGTCCATCATGGCGTCAGCCAGGCCTGTGACCAGGTTGGTGGCGCCAGGGCCGCTGGTGGCAATGCACACGCCAACGCGGCCAGTGGTCTTGGCGTAACCCTCGGCAGCAAAGATCTCTCCCTGCAGGAGGACACAGCACCATACAGTGAGCCATGCTGCATTTGTGTTGCAACGCCATGCTGACTAGGCAAGTGCTATGCAGCATGGGGACGCCTGATACCCAACACCATTTGGTTCAGGTATGCCCTCCATTGAACTGCTCCACAGCTGCATGGC